>VZTI01003147.1:249645-267854 GCA_013397865.1 Struthidea cinerea | reverse complement strand
AATAAAAAAAAAAAAAAAAAAAAAAAAGAAAAGAAAAGAAAAGGAAAAAAGCTACCCAAATGAATTTCCCATCATTGGAAAATGAGTTCTGATAGAAAAATGGACCTGAACCAAACTCCCCACTGAGAGTGTTTGTCAGGGCTACCCATGGGGCAGGCAGGGCAGGGCATGGCATGCGGGATAAGGATTTACATCTGGAAAATGCAGCCCAATTCATTTTACTAAGACAAAAAGCAGGAACACCCGTGTTCAAATATCTCCTGACAGACTGAAATCAAAAGTGTCCATAGCCTGCAGTTTGCACAGTAGTCAGTAACCTTTAATTTTCTTTTTAAGAGCAGGACTGATATCAGGGGAAGGAAAATGAAAAAATCAGAAAGAAAGCACTTGAGAGACAAAAACATAAGTGTTTTGAATATTACAGACAGTGAACAATCATCATTGGACTTAAGAAGTTCTGACATTTCTTTCAATACGTGATCAAAATATCTGAGATACGGACAGTTAACATTGCTCTCAGACTTTTAATGAACACATCGAGCTACTGTTATTTGCAAAATCCAGCTCTACCCAATTATTTATAGAGCCAGTAACACATATATCAGCAGAAATATTAGTAGAAACTACACTTTTAAACTTCTGTCAGAGGTCAGATCAGGTGGTGTCAAATGGCACAGCTCCACTGTGGTGTCCAAGCAGAACTGTGACTTCCATCAGTTCTGGATCTGGATGATTCTTTGCACACAATCTGAATGCCTGTTTTCCTTGCAAATGAATACCCTTTGAGGAGTTTTGCTGCCAAGAAAGTAGTACAGTGACACAGGCAATTCCTTGCAGCATTTCTGTTTACAGTTCCTTTCAAGCCTGCATACTATGCTATGTCACTAACTACAATCAAAGGAAGTGGAAAAACTAAAAACACCACCATTAACCATTGGATTAAGTCATCAGGGAGAACTTCACTGAGAGCTAATTGACTGAAAGCCTTAGAAAGTCAGTGAGTGACTGTATCAATATCCTATCAATAGTGTGGATTTTATCTTGGATATTCTTACCCCAGATAAGGACATTCACTTGAGTTACAGAATTGCTCTAACAGGGGATTTTTTGTGGGGTAGAATTAATAACTATTAATTAAAGAGACAGGAAAAACAGCAAGCAAAACTATCAGTTGTTATTATTGTAGGAGACTTCATACAGACCCTTCCCACTCCTGTCTGGCTTTGGTACTACCTTCACCCACCTTCTTCCTCTTCCTAACAGCCAGAGACCTGTTCTTCTTGTCAGCTGGACTGAGACACAAGCTTTTCCCATCATAAAGAACAGCAATATTTAGTTCTTGCCCCCATCTGGTCTAACTCTATATAGGGAATAGAAATCATAGAATATGTGGTCATATCAGCACAGATTAACCTGAAGCATAACTATTCACTGTACAGCAGAACTTCTCACAATGTGATCAGAATTTAGTTTAAATCAGTATTTCTTTGACTAAAATTTAAAGACTACTAAACCCCCACAATTTTATAGCTTTTCTACTGATATTTGTGACTGCTAGCACTCAGAAAACTGAAATGTGACGAAACACAGTATAATGTAGACAGATTATATGCCACCAGATGTGCCACAAAGAATCCCTGGGAATGCAGCTCCATTCTCACCTGAAAGAGCCTTGCTGATATCCCTTCCATACTCCTCTGACCAGATTGCAGACACTGAAAGGAAATAAACAGCTACCTGCATGTAATATCCACAAACCAGCAACCAAATGGCATTTTGAGATAAAGATATGCAGACTTATTTTTACAGCAAAGGGAAATATTTGAATTTGAGCCTGAAGGGGTACTAAGGAATAGAATAATAATTGGTTCTCTGACAATAAATTGCATGCTAGAACAAATGGGTCTGAATCCCAAATGAAAGTGTACACTCTTAGCACCCACTTTTATTTAAAGTATGTAAATGTGTGTGTAGGGGATGTGCGTAGTGTCCAGTTAACTGCTTGCACATCAGGAAATGCACGGAAAATCAAATCCCATGGTATGAAGCCAAAAAACCTGATTTGCTGCTATGCTGTTGCTACCTGTGATCCACAATGGAATTTGAAACTGAAGAAGGTGTTCAATGTCACAAGCACACCAAATTATTTTATTTTTTTTTAAATTATATTAAGCTGCTTGGCATTTTATACATGTATATAAAGAGTTAATTTAAACCAGGTGCTAGTAAGAGCTGGCAAAAGCTTTTTCTGACTTTGTGCTGCCTTCTCAAGATTTCTTACTGTTCCCCAATCACACCAGAATGATGAACAATTCAGGGTTGACTCTGAAAACATATTCAAGTTTAATTATGTCAGGCTCCTTTTCAGTTACGCTTCAATTTGTTGGACCAGTTAGTAGTAAAATTTTACTACTTAGAAATCCAGAATCACAGATGGGGAAGTACTTCAGGCCACTAAATATCTAAGATACTTTTATGTATCTTTGTCAGTCTTTACAGGAATTCATTCTGATAAGACAGTGGTGATTGAAGCACTGAGCCAGGCTTGCACAACACAGAAACATCCTGTATAAGCTACAGAACTGCAGAGAAATATATTTTTACAACAAAAACCAATTTTTCAGCTTCCTTATCCACAAAATAAGGGATGGTGGTAAAATATCGATATGTCTTGTGAACAGAGGGAATGTAACAAAACAACAAAAAGCTCTCAGCATTTATGCAGGAGTACTGTTTTCCTCAGGGTCTCTGTCTACGAGATGAATGCTCCCCGTGAACACGGATTCCTCTTGAGCCACGGTATTCTCCAGCTGCTTATTTGTGCAATATGGAATCTGGCCACAGAAATACATGTAAATCCATGGGTTGGTGCAGCTATTTAGATTGCCAAGGAGCATGATAATGGTGAATGCTGAACCTAGAACAAAACAGTTAAAGGAATAAGAGACTAAATAAAGCACTCTTACAAATAAGTTATATTTTCACAGTCTACTGCTTTCTGCTGTATCTATTCATATATTAAAGCAAACCTAATAGTAGGAAATTCCCATTTCAACGCAATTTGCAACTGCTGAAGGTATAAAGCACACTTTATTGTGTGCATTGCAAAGTTAAATAGTTTCATATAGCTCTTTTTTGATGTAGCTGCATTAATTTTAAATTCAATTACTAAGCTGTTAAACAGATACAAATAAATACAGATATCTATTTTGACATTAATTTATGTAGAGTAAGACTCAAATTCACACTGACAGGAAGAAGTCTTAAAACAAAGATCAGAAATTACTGTTTTTATCAGGCAGAACTATTACATTTTTTCCTTTGCTTTTTTACCTCTGAGTTTAGAATAGGTGAATTTAAAGTCACATATAGAGTCTGCCTTTCACAAAGAGGCAATAGTATAAATTTGACAAGATTATTCTTGTTTACAACATGGCGTTCTTTGATAACTCTCTCAGGCTTGCTTTTTTGCTTTATAAACAGCTGGATGACAACTTTTGGTTCTTTCATAGTGTACTACAGAGATTTCATCGATACGACTTCAATATTAAAAAAAATCAGATGTCTTATAACATCACTGTTCTACCCAGCAAGTAAGAAATATTTATCTTATTACTTTGAATAGTTAATTGCTGCTTTTCACCTCAAGAACCCAAAATACTGCTGCTATAATACCTAAAACCTCTAAAAGTCTGAAGCCTTGCTGAAGCCCATGATACTTTTCACCATGCTGTTCATGAATGTTTAAATTTTCAACCACACAAGACACACACACAAAATAGACACAGGAAGTTTTGATCACATAACACAAGAAGTTCCCTGTACCTAATTAAATACAGGAGATAATCAATCCAGGTATTTCTTTTTAATCCTCCTCAAATGACCACAAGTAACCATTACACAAAAGCAAACATAAAGCACTCGACAGCAGTGTGCTAGCCTGCTCTGCAGCTGTGACTGAGGAGGGAGAGCAGCTTACCTTCAGTCACGGTGCTGGGGAACCACACGGACCACAGCTGCACAATGAAGAAAGGTGACCAACAGAGAACATACGCAACAACTGTCACCACTGTCATTTTTACTGTCTTGATCATAGCCTTTGAAATGCAGTTCACACTGCTTGCTCGGGATGGCAGGACTTGATTCTGATTTGTTGCTTCACATTCGTTCCGTTTTTTCACATTTATATTTCTTCTGATTATTTTGCAAATCTTGACCTGGCATGTGATAAGGATGGCTGAGGGAATGAAGAAAATAACTACAAAAATCCAAGTCACATATGCCCTTGGGCCCCAAGGCTGAATAAATTCACCCCAACATTCAAAGACACCTGGAGATATTTCAGTCTTAGAAAAGATAAATACCTGCGGTAGGCTAAGAATCAGTGCTATAGACCAGCTGGTGCAAATGGGGATGTTCCAGAGAGCTCTCTTCTTTTGGAAAGTGACCATAGGGTAGCAAACGGCTTGATATCTGTCCACTGTCATGACCACTATCATATAAGTAGAGGCAAACATGCCCAGCAATTGTAGATACTTGATAATTCTGCACAAGAAATCTGGCCCTATGAAAACATCTGTAATATCCCATATGAGTTGAGGCAGCACTTGGAAAAAGGCTACTACTAAGTCAGCAATGCTGAGGTGAAGCATGAACACATACATCCTAGACAGCTTCTTTCTTCTTCGCCACAGCACCAGTATGAGAATAAAATTGCCCACAGACGCTGTCAGAAATATGACCCCCAGTACAGCAATCTCTACTTGAGCTAATTGCTCATCTCTTTCTGGTCTTCCAATAGGGTCTGACTGATTTGTCAAACTCAGGAATCTGTGAGGAGGACTCTCAGTCTGATGTGTGTTATCCTGCATAGGAAATGAAAAATTCTTCATAATGCACAGAAGCAACTCACAGTAGCTGCCACTTGCGACTCAGGTTGACAGCTGTGAAGCACTGGCTGGCAAACAAACCAGCCTGGGTTCGAGTTTCAGTGTATCTTCAAGCAGATCTTCTTGCTCATGCAAACTAAAGCAGTGGGGCTTGGATTGTGATAAAATTCTGTCTCTTGCTGGCATGCAGAAAGGCTTTATATAGGCTCCCAGCAGACAGAGCCTTATGTAACTGCAGAGCCCTCGGGTAGGCTGCAGGGACAGCAGCCAATGGCAGACCGAGCCACACAATTGTGGGAAATATATAAATAAAAGGCAAACTTCAGAGGCTCAACGTGATTCAATTACTCACTTCAGTCAAAACCCGAACTTGTAAATAGCTGTGGTCAGAGTCATACTTAAATGACCTTACTCAGGAGAGTTCTTGCAAAATTTTTTCTACGCAAACCAGAGGAACACACTTCAGGAGAAGCGGGAGGAATGTTTATACGTAGACAAAATTGGGTCCCTGAGCTCAGGCACATGGTAACGGCAACCTCCAGGCTCCTGGGGCATGACCACATCCTAAATGCAGCACAGACAAGGAAATGAATTTTCCATAGCCCTTTTTTTCCTTTTTCTCTTTTTTGGAGTCACCTGGTTCTAAAAAAAAAGAAAAATGTACTGCCCTAAAAATAATATTTTTATTTCAAGACAGGGTCAAGACTTAGATTTTTTTTCTCAGCAAAATGAAAAATAACACATGTGAAATAAATTACTTTTATTGGGACTGTGAGTCTACTGAGAATTTAATCAAAAAAATAAGTGAAAATTCAGTAGCAAATCCAACTGAGGAAAAGGTCTCTATTCTATTACAGTGCTAAAGTCTGTGAGGTCATTTTTCATTATCTAAACATTTTTTTTTTGTTGAGTAAATTGTATCATGAACACAGGAAATGCATTGTTCTTCAACTTTCCAGTACGAGTTTTGCATGAAGTTAGTGGCAGGTAAAAATAGAAAATTTGATCTGATTTCATTTTTTTATCTCTCAGCCCTCCCTCTTAATCACAAAAGAGAGATTTAATAAAATTGATTATTTTAATACGAAAAATAACAGATATTTGTACGCAATCTTATTTGAAGCTTGGTCACCCATATCCTTCTGGTTACAGTCAGGAGACTGGTAATTTAAAGTCTTTTTGAAGAGGAAACCAGTTAGGTGAAAAGCAATATCCATGCTGCATATATAGTACATAATACTGCACCTAAGCTGATTAATCACTGTGATTACAACTATATTGTAAAACCAGCTCAGGAAGCTCACAGGCAGACTACCACTTATTTGCCACTAAAGGTTTTCATGTATCACCAAACAGGTGAAGCGCGAAATTCATAAACAGGATGCTGACGTAGACTACAAAAGCTTATAAAGCCTGCATGACCTCCTTTCTCTCACTCTTTCCCCCTTACATGCCACCATGGGATGGATGTTAATAGCTCATGAAAGGGTAAGACTATGAGAACAGACAACAGAGAAGCTAAACAGTCCCAGGAAACTTTTCCACTGACAGCAGCTGTAAGTATCCATAATCTAGACTTGGCTGAACACTGCTGCAGCTGCCCAAGTCTACAAAGGCTTCTCTAAGACTGTGTCGCAAAGAGTATGAATCACAACAACTTAATCTAATATACCTGATTTTTTCCTAAATAAAGGCCAATTTGTAGGAAACTTGGATTCTTGAGGTTGTTTCCTTTTACTTTGCCCCCTCAATTTGGAATCTATCTCATTTAGTTGGAAATAGGCGCAGCGACACCATAGGGGAACAAATGGGTTTGCCTTAACCCTCACCCTCCATTTACCCAGCAACTTGCAGAAGAGTAATTGAATTGCCCACAAACCATGAACCCCTGAAAATGCTGTTGACGGCAAAGACTGTGCTGGAGAGCAGCTGAGCTGATCTCAGGTTCTGTCTTCTGATGGAGACTAGGTTTCAGGCGTGTGCTCCAAAATAATTTACCTTGACCATCCTCACTCCACAACTCAACAAAAAGCCAAGTGGGATCTTTATTCTTCCAGCAAGACATGAAGTAAACATGTACATCGAGGCAGAGCTAGGATTAAGTGCGTTGAAACAGGAACATGTTGAACAGAATATTAAGTTCAGGGTCAGGCATGGAAGATAAACATAAATTTCATTATTTGAAATATCAAGAAATTATATGCAAAAAGACCAGTATATACAACACAAGTCAATTCTGGGATACTGTTGGAAGACTAACCAGAATATCATACCAAACGCCCTCCACCGCAATACAAAAGCACCTATTTGTATGATTTTTTACAATGCATAATGTATGGATAGACATATATTTCAGGCAAATGTGTTTTACCAGCTATACCTAGAATGGTCCAACAAGATCCCTGGGAACATGCAGCTCTTCCTTGGTCTACACATGCACACAGTGTCTGGGCAACAGCCCAGGTGTCAGATCCAGCATGTGGACACAGGCTAAAGGGCAAGCATACTGTGAAACAAGTAGCCTTTGCTATGTTTATAAAACGGGTGGTGGCCCTCCTTGTACAAATTGTTCTAGTGATGTAAGACTTCGTTCCATCTTGCATATAATCAGTTCAATATATGTTAATGCTTTCATAACTTTATAATTGTGCCCTTTCAATCTTTTTCATCCATGCAAGCAGATAGTCAGGATGTTAAATTTAAATTTAATCCACTCTGGGAATACAACTTGCTGAGAAAAGAAAATTAAGATAACAGATTAAAAAGTTTAAGCAGCCTTAGCTGTTCTTTTATGCCGATACTGTCCTTCTCCCATTGCCCAGCTTTGCTTCATTCCAAACTGTATCTGTTCAAGTTAAATTGTTTTCCTAAATCATTTTAATTAACTTCTGCTGAACTTCTCAGTGTGGAATATCATCTAATGTTTGTTAGTTAGCTAAAGGGAGAGATTCAGCTCACAGACTAAGACTTCAGTTTAGCTGTCTACTCTGAATTTCAGAATCTCATAGCTGCTCAAGGCAGGGACAACACTGAATTCAGACCACTTTACCCAGGGTTTGTCCAGTCAGGTCTTGAAAAACACCAAGAGCTTAGAACCCCAAACCTCCCTGGGTAACTGGTTACAAATGCTTATTTTCATTGTGAAAAAGCTTTCCTTATCTGCCACCAGACCCTCCCCTTATTCAGGCCACCTTCTCTTATTCTTCTGGCATGACTTCAGTAAAAGCCTGGCTTGGACGTCCTGCCAGCATTTTCCTAGGCACTATGGGGGCACTGTTAGTGCCTCTGAAGCTCTCTCCTCCAGGCTGAACAAGCTACATTGAGAGCATTGTGGAAAATGTTGTATTCAAGGAGCTAGTGATCTTGAACAAACATCTCTGCTCTGCTGAGCCTTGTACTTAACGCCTGTGCTGACACTGTGCTGACATTGGTGAATGTTTTGAAGGAGATGACATCCCAGCCTGTCAGGAGAAAATACATGTGATTGTTTGCCACACAAAAGTAAAGGCTCCACATTGTGGGAAGAAGGAGGAACCCCTCCACAGATGGCATCTGTGCATGGGAAGATCCATGTAATATCTCTCCGATGCTGCACAAAAATGGAGTTCCCAGCATTGGAAGGGACCTAAGATTTTCTCACTACCTGTATTTGTGGTGTTTACCCTACCTCATGAAAACAGCTATTTTACCACCCTCTTTATTGTTGCACCCCCTGGTGCAGAGCACAAGTCCAGCTCACTCAGCCTTACTCACTAGGCTACATCTTCCAGCCCTCTGATCATCTTCATGGCGCCATGCTGAGCTCACTCAAGCTCATCAACATCTTTCCTGTGGAGGGCCTCCAGAACCAGAGGAAATATTCCGTATGTGGTGAGTAGTGAGTGTTGAGTTGGTGGGGAATAAACACTTTCCCTGACCTATGAATTTCATGTGACCTGTGTGTGTCAAGTCCTATCACAATCTTTGTCTTCCAAAAACTGCATGAATTCCAGTGCATTGCAGATTTTTTTTTGCCAAGCCAGGTGAGGAGTATATGCTGAAGCAGAAATATGTGCACTTTAGGGTTAACTGCCCTCCACCAGTTTCTAAAACCCAGAAGTTGTTTAATTTTTGATAGACATTACTTATTAAATACAACTTGTGAAGGAATAGGTTTGCACTCTTTTACTTTGGAAATGCAAGTTCTAAAAAGTTCCTGTTTAAGAAAAGATAAAGTGGAAAATATTGCTGTCTGCTTTTGATGTAAGAAACCCAGGTCTGCCTCTTATCTCAGTGAGATTCTGTACATGTGACGAGCTAGTAGATTATTATTACTGCACTTGTCAAGTCATGAAAACCAACTAATTACAAATTTTTGCATGATTTGCTACATCTTTAGAGGATTTTAGAGAAATCAAAAATTATTTCCTTAGTGCTGATGTGATTTTATTTATTTTCAAACATTAAAATGTAAAAACAGTTTCCATAGGCCTTATAGGGAGGAAAGCACTAGTGTGTGCAGTAAAAGATTCAATTATCAAAAAGATGGTAGAAACATTTACTTCTTAATATCTTTTTACATAAAATACTTACTTAGTAATAAAAAGACTTAACAGAATTTCATTGAAATTGCCCTATGGATTGAGAATGCATTTGAGGAGATGTATTAAGTAATGTAAATACATATCAGTAGCATGAAATGTTACAAGAACTGCTTCTGGAAGTAGTGCAATGGATAGCAAATGGATTCTTTCCTACAGGAGATTAGTCAAAGTTACATATGAATACTGTTCAATACTTAGCCAGGCAAGGAGACACAAAATGACGAATAGCATCAATAACTTCATTCCTCAGAAAGAGTTAAGCTTTGATTTGGACAAAACCACTTCTGGGCAGGAAGGAGAGCTCTTAGTGAAGCCAAAAGAATATTAGAAAATGTCAGGACAACCCAAAATCTCATCCATTTCCAGTCAAGATGAACTAGAAATCACCCTTAACTTTTCAAATTAACATTATAATGAACACAGGACAACATTTTGTCCTGTTAGCCCTGTTTGTACACCAAAAGGGAACTGCGCATATCTGTGTTTGGTGCACATGTGTTATGTGTGTGTAAATGCTACTCTCCTGCACACACATGATGTGGATGCCTTTCACTTTACAAGAAACTATGTTCATTTCTCAAATGAGTAAATTAACTGTATTTAAAGGAAGAGGGTATTACTTTATTAAGATTAAAGGCTACATCAAAACAAATTCAGCTCTATAGCCTTACAGTGTAGGACTGCAACACATCAAACAACTATATTTACTGTTACGCAATATTTTGGAACAAATACCTTCCTAAATTGAGTGCATCCTTCAGTAGGAATTAGCCATAGGCATTAAAGCTAGAGGGAACAAAAACAAGTATGGGCCCCCTGTGACTTGTAACTAGGCAAGTCCCAGACACTGACCATAAAACAGTACCACTAACTACGCACAGTACTACGTGCCTCTTAATCCCTAAAGAGATTACATCTGAAACAATAACTGTTTAACCTGTTTCAGTAAGAACTTTATAATATGCTATTGCCAACCTCATTCTTTAGCTAAGTTTCTGATTTTACAGCTGTTACTGACAGCAATGAGTGAGGGTACCACTGGGTCCAAAGCCTGGAACCAGTTTGCTTTATTCATGTACTTACTATGGTGGTAGAATTATCTTCCACAATTTGTAAACCATTCTCTAAGTAATGCTTCTTTCCTATTGCTGCTGTAAAATTTCATACAACTTTAATAAAGTGCTTACCCATAGAGTACAGCGCTTTTACTGTTTCTTCTACAACTTCCATCAGGCTATTTTAAGATAGAAATAAATCATTACAAATCAGTTACATAGGCTTCTGCCAAAAACTGTCTTTTTCATTTGCAGCATTCCAGACAGTCTGGGTTCTCTGTTAGGACACTAAATGGCCTGACAGCTCACCTGTCACCACGGTCATGGAAAACAACTGACAGATAAGGAGCTTCACCAAGGCTGGTCAGAGAGAAGAAAAACGGAGAAACAATGTGTAACTTTAGGAGAAGGAACTACGATGAACTGATTTTGATGAAGAATTACAAAGCACTTTTTCCACAGATGAGAAGTTATAAACAGAGCATTTTAATAAAGGCAAAACCGCTAAGATGGTACCTAGTATAATACCTAGAGGTCCAGAGGAAAGATCAGCCATATGTCAATAATTTAATTAAATGACAATGTAAATAAAAATGACAGCCAGTTTCTCAAGCAATACTGAGTAAGCAGTTGCAAACACTGTGGACAGTAAATTAACTCCAGCAGACCTAAAGAGACTGTGCGTTTTGACCTCTTTCCATTTACACCAAAAACCTTGGGTGACACTTGTACAGTCATACCCTCAACCAGATGCTGCAGTAACAAAATTCACATCTATCACTTCTGAGTGCTGAAAGGTGACAGAATGACTACTATGATAATCACAGGGGGCTGAAGAGGAATTTATATGACCTCTAGCACCAGTCTGAATTTTAAATTCTAAGTATTCAACTACATTATTCATATCTATTACATAATTATTTGACCGGTACACTCTTGTTTTGGCAGATAGATTTCTAGAATGCACAAAAGCACAGGGGCAAAGACCATCACCTATGAGCAGTGGGGGTACAGGAAATCAAGGATAGATGTGTAACAGACTTCAGGTACCGATTCCCTGAGCAGGATCCCTGATTTAGGGATCCAAGCACCTTTATGGTGTGTGGGAAGCAGGAAACTGCCTGGATTTAGCAAAGCAGGAAGATGAACAGAGCAGGACATCACTAAATTCCAGATCCTGAGTCTTAACTCTGCAGGAGAGCCAGGTACCTTTATGCATTCAAAATGCAGAGCCTTTAACTCTTTTAACAATGCCTTAAAAGCATTTCTTCAAGAAACAGGCTGAAAACTGTCCAGTGCTTTCAAATGGGGTGAGGATATGGAGGTTTCTAGGTGAGGAGAGGAGGAAGAGCAGGAACAGGAGGGAAGAGGAACAGGAACAAAGTCATTGACAATATCTAGGAAAGGATTATTTTCAATGGAATATTTACCCAGGTGGTGCAAGAAAATGGGGTCAGTGCTATTTTCAGCCAGAGAAGGTTTAAATACACATTTCTAATTTCTTAAGAGAATTTCCCGGTCACCCACTTATTGGCAAGGCAGAATGGAAAATGGTTTCTACTCTTGTTGAAACTAGGTGACTACGAACATAAGAATTTGTGAAACCAAGAAACCCTGGGAAACAAAAGGCCATGTATCCTTGTGGGTAAAGCACTCCTATAAGAAGGGGAG
The DNA here is from genome assembly GCA_013397865.1 of Struthidea cinerea. Classification (NCBI taxonomy): domain Eukaryota; kingdom Metazoa; phylum Chordata; class Aves; order Passeriformes; family Corcoracidae; genus Struthidea; species Struthidea cinerea. The sequence continues at coordinate 255,656 of VZTI01003147.1, read as the reverse complement.
TGCCACAGTCTGTTGTTTGCTCCTATATATATATTTTATACCAAAAGCTATTGCGTAGTGAGAATAATCTGAGAAATCTAAACCAGAAGCTATGGACATCTTTCTAGCTGACTTTCTAACTATGAAGCAGGCAAGGACATTTGCACTTACCCTTCCACTGCAGTACGTTCACCTTTCTCATTCGGAATAACTCCAACAGGAAAACCACCATGGGAAAAACTTGAGTCTTTTCTGATTTTAGTCCATAAAGCTGCTAGCACTGGAAATAGCCAGCCTGGCTTGCTATCTCTGCAGCCACAGTAGAAGCACTGAGAAAGAAAGATGAGGTGGGATTCGGTGGGATTTGTTACGGTTCTAGTACTGTGCATGCACATCATGATTAGCTAGAAGAACCAACATTTTAGAGTGGGATTCAGAATCTTGGAGATCCTGACCCTTCTTTTCGAGGATGTATCTGGGAGAGGAAGGGGATAAAAACCCAAAATATTCACTGGCTTCTAGGTGAAGTGATTACATAATATTTGGCACACTAATTTATAATATTCTGTGAAGAGAGTTGCCCCCTTAGCAAACATGTTACTTCCACATTATTGTCTAGGATTCAATGACAATAAGGAGCAAAGCAGCCCAATTACTTTGGGTAACTGATGCAAGGCAAAGAGAGTAAGCATCTGCAATGTAAGTCTTAAATCATCTGCTCTTTGGATTTACAGAAGACAATTTCACAATGATGTGACTACCTGGTGGAGCACAGTTTTCTTTAAAAGTTTCTCTTTCCCTTTCTAAGGCTTCTATAATTTTTAGCTCTTTAACAAGAGCGAAATATTGAAGGGACGTAACAGACAAAAAAGCAATATGAAAATAATGTAGAAAAGTTCCACTTGATTATTTTCAGTGTTTGTGCCAAAAAACGCATCCAAATGAAAGGTTGCAGAAAGTATCCATGCAGTCATAAGCATGCGTTCAATGGTCTTAATTCTTATTACTTTGAGAGTTTTCGGTGAATGTTCATTCAAGTTGCAAATTAATTTTTCAACATTCTATCCCTGAAAACAAGGAAATGTTTTCCCATTTTTTGTCTGCCATCTAGTGTTAAGAGGCAGAATACTTGTGTTTGCACAGCCAAACAGTATTTGCTAGCACTACGCAGCTTCTGTCTATGCCATATTATGCTGACGAAAATAGAAAACAGTGTTTTCCCTAAAGCTTGACTGAAAAAGTTAGATTTAAGCAATTACCTCAGACACCATTATTAGCAGAATACTGCTCTACCAATCTATGTTAATTTGTCACAGTGCTTTGAAATACTTGGGTTTTTTTTAAATTTGTTTGAGTCTCTTAGGTGATAGTTCTGTATTTTCAGAATACCATCAATAATCAATATGGCAAGTAAAAATAAACTCCATATATATAATGCTATATATAAATTCTATTCATATAATAGGTTTTTATCAGATATACACTGAGAGAATGTGCAAAACTATTTACTCAAAACAAAAACTTCTATATTTCATAGATCAAGAGTGGGAATCCTAGACTGACAAATTTTGGAACCATTATTTCTGGTAAATATCCGATTTTTATCAAACTGCCTCATAACCCATTATGACTGCCTCTCCAAGCAGCAGTCCAAGACAGACATACAAATACAAATGTTAGTGATAATTAATGGCATTTAAAAGCATAGCATGCATATAAATGAATACAGTTAACTCGCCTGAATTATTGATGCCACAATACTTTGGCTACAACATGACAAAAATCATGTACACCAAAGAACTCTCTTTCTGTAAAACAGGAAGATTTACCACAATTGATGTGTAACTTAATTTACAAAAGTTTTCATCCTATCAACAAAAACACGTCTTAACAGGTATAATGAGAAAATGTTTTGAAAGCCTTTGATTTCTTGAATTAAGTAACAGAGATAGAACTCATTAAAATCAAACTACTTTCATTGTTGTCCTAAACTGAAAACAATCATGTTTCAAGGGACCACTCTGAAAGAGCTTGAGTGCTGGGTATGCAACCTAACAGATACCAGCAAAACCCCATCAATAATAACAACAACAACAGATTTCTCTCTTGGTACTTCCCATGGAAAAAACTGAAATGGAAGTATTTTTCAAATAGCTAATGTACATCCCGTTAAAATTAAATGCATCTCAACATTATTTAAATGAGATGATATCCATATTACATGAAAACAACTACATACAGAGTTGGCCACCATCTGAATACCATATGTGGATTCATCTCTCTTATCTAAAAAGCAGGTATTTAGTCAAACAGGATGAACTCACCTTTGACTACTAAGAGAGCTTATAAAATTCTTTTAAATAAATTTGAGATAACTTCTTAATGTCATGACTACAGCAAAGAGAATGCTAAACTGGCAAAATGTTTGAGAAGGTGTGGATGAAGAATTTGTGCCTGGGAATACACAAATTTATCTTTTCTTGTCCAGTGTTTTTCAGTTCTTTTGGATTGTTTCATGGTTTGATAAAAATTGGATATTTACCAGAAATAATGGTTCCAAAATTTGTCAGTCTAGGATTCCCACTCTTGATCTATGAAATATAGAAGTTTTTGTTTTGAGTAAATAGTTTTGCACATTCTCTCAGTGTATATCTGATAAAAACCTATTATATGAATAGAATTTATATATAGCATTATATATATGGAGTTTTGAGAAGCTGATGAATCATGCACCTCTGAACATGTCAGATCAGAAACATCTGCTCATCCTGGGGGAGAGCAATGTGGTAAGAACACATGGGTCTGTGATTGGACCAGAAACGTGAACTCCTTGAATCTTCCTCTTAGCAAAGGTATGAATCAATACACCATTGTACATATCCTAGTGGTGAGACGAATGTCAGAGCAGGCGCAGGAGAGAATTTTACAATGAGATTATGGGATAAAGTGTGACTGTTTAGGAAGGAACCATGTGCAGCTAAAAGGGATCAGTTGCCTCCTACCTCCAATACCTTATTTGCCAGTCAAAGAGAGGCAGGATGTGCCCTGGCAGCATGAAGTTTATAATGTCCAAACTTCCTTCTCACTGAAGTTGTAGTTCTTGTTTTGCCTCAGCCTCTGTTGTTGTAAGAAAGCAAGTTACCCTGCTTAAAGCCAGCTCAGACTGTGGCTTCAGATAGGCCACTGCTTCTTAAATCTTCTGATGAGATCCAACTTGGTTCAGCTCACTGGCAAACGCACTAGAGCCTTGGGGCTTACAGAAGGGCAAACACACCCAGGGAAGCTGCTTAAGCTAACATGGCTACACAGTCTAAAACTCTATGTACTGTGTTGCTCTCATAACAGTATTCAGGCCTTTACATGAAGTAACTCTTATATCAAGAGGCAGTGAAACCTCCCTGCTTAGCTGCATCTGGCACTTTGGGCAGACCCCACGACTATTTGAACTATTTGGTTTAAAAATGAGCTTAAGCATATATAATGAAATCCTGTGATAAATTAAAAAATAGTAGATAATTCTTAAAACATGAGTATACCACCACCAGATAATACAACCGGATGTGTGGTAATCTACAAACAAGGCAGGCAGACCATACCTGCAGAACAGAAAGCAGCAACTCTGGAAACATTTAGGAGGGAACAGATGAGCACCCGGGCATGAACTGCCACTGTCCTGTGCAAAAGGATCCTAATAATATGTGGCTCACAAGATATTTGTGGCCACTAAGTACTTCACCAAGGAAGTGACATGCCTTGAGTGTAAAACTGGCATTGCATTGGGTTAATGTGACAAGATTTTGGTGGGGAAGACTCTCCACCAAAACCCTGTCATATTAACCCGATGCAATGGGGTGGCTTCCGCAAAAAAAACATCAGAAGCTGCCCCTGTGTTGGAAGGTGTCAATTCCAGTGGGCTCCAAGATGAGCCTGTCACTGGCCAAAGCTGAGCCCACCAGCAACGGTGGTAGTGTCCCTGTGATAACATATCAAAAAAGGGTAAAAGCTTCTGAGCAACAGCAGCCGGGAGAGAAGGGTGAGAATATGTGAGAGGAACAACTTTGAAGGCATTTGGGTCAGTGAAGAAGGAGGGGGAGGAGGTGCTCCAGGTGCTGGAGCAGAGATTCCCTTGCAGGTCCTGGCAGAGCCCATGCCGCTAGAGCAGGCAGATGCCTGAAGGAGGCTGTTACCCCATGGGAAGTCTGCACTGGAGCAGGCTCTTGCCAGGACCTCTGGCCCCATGGAGAGAGGAGTCCGTGCTGGAGCAGGTTTGCTGTCAGGACCTGTGACCCTGCAGAGGACCCACACCGGAGCAGTCTGTTCCTGAAGGACTGACCCTGTGGAAGGGACCCTCGCTGGAGCAGTTTGTGAAAACTGCAGCCCATGGGAAGGACTCACACTGGCAAAACTAGTGGAAGACTGTCTCCTGTGGGAGAGACCCCACGCTGGAGTAGGCGAAGAGTTGAGAAGTCCTCCCACTGAAGAAGAAGGGGCAGCAGAGACAGTATGTGTTGAACTGACTGCAGGTCCCATTTGTCCTCCTGCTCTGCTGTATGGAGAGCAGGGAGAGAATTTGGGAATGAAGTTGAACCTGGAAAGAAGGAAAAGGTGGGAGGAAAGTTTTAAGACTTGATTTTATTTCTCATTACCCTACGCTGATTTGATTGGTAATAAATTCAATAATTTCCCCAAGCCAAGTCTGTTCTGCCCATAATGGTAAATGGTGAGTGATCTCTCGTTGTTGTTATCTCAATTCACAAGCCCTTTGTTCTATTTTCTCTCCCCTTACCAGTTGAGGAAGGGAGCGACAGTGTGACTTTGGTGGGCACCTACTATCCAGACAGGGATGTCCTGCTCTGGGAGATGTAGAGAATTTAGCCTGTTCAATTTATAAAAAATACATGATAAAAATTACAACATGTAAGGAATATAAATTTTCCTTTGGGGAATAAAATGCAAGGTAAGTAAATGAATTTTACTTCTTGATTTGTGAGGAAAAACAGAAGAAGACAACTGGGATCTGAAACTACAAGTGTGACATGACCCTCCTAACCCTCATGGTAAGGCCTCTACTGTTTCACCTGAGCACACAGCGTATCCATCCTCTCTTGCCATTGTCACCTGAAGTTTCGGCAACTCCATTAAAACCGTGTTTTGGACAGGCCATGCAGGCAGGAATCTCAGGGCCTGCTGCTGCTGGGGAAGCAGGCTGGGGAAGACCAAGGCACCCCCTAACCCTGTCCAACCCATGAAAAACATGTTTGTCATCGTTCCCCAAGCATTAAGCAGGAGATGTGGGGGCGTATTCCCGAGGCACCTGCACTGAGCAGCTGCAGAGGCTGGGTAGGGGCCCTTCTCCTCTTCCCAGCCCCTTGCTCCCAGTGCTTCCACAGGGCGCGGCACCAAGAGCCCAACATGAAAGCCAAACACGTCCTGCGCAGCACCAAAAGCAGCATGGGCAGCAGCACAAGGGAGGGGATTCTGCCCCTCTACTCTGCTCTGGTGAGACCCCACCTGCAGTGCCACATCCAGCTCTGGGGTCCTCAATGTAAGAAGGTCATGGACCTCTTGGATCAATGCCAGAGGAAGGCCATGAAGCTGGTAAGGGAGCTGCAGCACCTCCCCTAGGAAGGCAGGCTGAGAAAGCGGGGGCTGTTCAGCATGGAGAAGGCTGTGTGGAGACCTCAAAGCACCTTCCAGTACCTGAAAGGGACCTACATAGAAGCCAGAGAGGACAGGAACTGTAGTTAAAGGACACTAAATAATAGGTACAAACTGAAAGATGGGAAATTTAGGTTAGACGTTAGGAAAAAATTCTTTACTGTGAGGGTGGCAAGGCACCAGAACAGGTTCCCCAGGGATGTGGATGACCTGACCCTGGCAGTGCCCAAAGCCCGGCTGGACGGGGCTTTGAGCAGCCTGGTCTGCTCTGCGGGAAGGAAGTTGGCACCGGATAACCTTTACTGTCCATTCCAAAGCCTCCGCCCTCGGCGACCTCGTCAGCGCTCAGCAGACTGAGGAAGCCCCGCCCCTCC
>VZTI01003147.1:194227-249382 GCA_013397865.1 Struthidea cinerea | reverse complement strand
GGTGTTGTCGTGCCGGGTCCCGCCGCCTCCCGCCCGCTCCGCTGGGGCGGCACCGCTCGTGCACCTGGCGCTCGGCGGCGGCCTGGGGAGAGGGGGGAGGCGGGAGCGACTGTCCAGCAGGTACCGCCGCCGGGACGGGCCGTGTCGCCACCGGGTCGGGCCGCATCTCCACCGGGTCGTGGGGGAATATGAGGACGTGGGGGCACGATGAGCGCGTGCGGGGCACGCGGGGCTCGCTCGCGTAACGGGAGGTGGGTCGGGGACAGCGGGGCCGGGACTCGGTGCTTGTTTACGGGGCCGCTCTCGGCAGCGTTTCTGGGAAATGGCGCAAGGCAGGGACAGCGCCCGCGGCTGCCCCCGGGGCAGGAGGCGCCCCCGTGCCTATATAGTCCGGCCCGGCCGTGGGGCCCGCAGCCCGGCTGCGCGGTGGTCACCCAGCGGGACAGGCACGGCGCAGGCAGAGGAGACTGTAAGTAACGATGGCGCTGCCAGCGGTGGTGTTACCTCTGCTGCCACTGTGGAGTCGGCCTGCGCAGGAGTTGGCCTGCGTGCCTGCGGCATTTGTCACAGGCGCTGGAGAAACCTGGGCTTGCTTTTTCAGCAAATAATGGATTTGCGCCTGCGGTATCAGCACAACTCTGGTGTGCTGTGTAAAACGCTGCTCCACCAGTTGCATCTTTTTTTGCAGAGTAAGGATTATATACTGCCCTTGGCTCTTAGGATGGGCACGTTTCGTTGAACTTTGCTCAGAGTATTGGTGTCACTTCTTCTCTGTGAGGAGGTCTGCAAAGGGGCGGTAATATAATGACATTTGAAACGTTGTGTCTGCACAAGATAATTTGCTGAAGAAACAGCAGTCAACTTTCTATATGCCACTAAGTGCTGTTGAGAAGTGTCACATATTGCTCAAGATGAGCTTAAACTGGCCTTTAGGGAATAGCGTCTTGAAATGTTGGGGTAACGCTACCAAATGTCCTGAGCAGCAGATATGCCCATGAGATTATTTGACTTGATTTGAATGTTTATCTGCCTTTACCAAAAGGATACATAAGCTTCATCTGTTTTAAACAATTCTGTGACTTTAGTTTAACTTGTTTCTGGTTTTGGGTTTCCATTGTTGGTTTTTGTTTTGGTTGTTTTTTTTTTTTTTCTTTTTCAGGCAACACTTCATTACGGGACTTATTTATTGACATATATTTTTTGGAATGAAGTAGAAAGCAACACAGAAAAGGTGCAATTATATATAAGTAATGACAGTTCATTTATCCTTGGACGCATATTTGTTCCTTTTGATTAACCCAAAAAATCTTTGGTGGAAGCAAAGAAACAAATACCTATGTTTCTGTAGACCTAAAGCCTGCTGGAGGATAAATCATGCTGCACACCTGAGAGTTTTTCATACAAGTGAGCCTTGGTGTAAGTGGGCCAGAAGCAGAACATTTTGGTATAACAAGTACATTTATAGCCATGAGTTTTTATACTACAGAGTTTCCAAACTTTTAACTTCTTCTTCTAAAGGACTTACAAGGGTGAGCATTCGCATGTCACGAATTAAGAACACTATAGAGTCTGTTTCAAAGGCAGTGTCTGGCACTCACAGTGAACTGGTGTCACGGATAGCTCGTTTAAAGTCCCACTCAGGTACTTTGGGTAAAGCAAATAAAAGTATTGCAGATGCGAATAACATCAACGCAGATATAGAAAATGATAAACAAGTCCCAGATGTCAGGACTCAGGACAATTGCAACAGAGGCCCAGCTGCAAAGAAATCCACTTGTGCAAGTGAAAACTTGGAATCCGTGTTAGTAAGTTCAAGCAGCACTTGTCAAGATACTCCAGAAGTTTCAGCATCTACTAAAAACCACCTTTTTCATATAAGCTACTTTTCTACAAATTTTGGAGAGACTTACAACTTCGTAGCTGATCATATCAATTCTTACTTTAATAATTCTGTTATGGAACAAGAAAGAAAAAGGAATGCTTTATTACAGGACTCTGAAGAGAGGAACAAGCTTGATTCATCAGCAAATACTGTAACAAATGAAGAAAAGAGAGTGGATTCAGCAGGTGCTTTAGCTCCGGAAGCAGAGACCCTGGGTACTGAAAAGACAAATACTGCTCTCCCAGTTTCCACTAAAAAAAGTATTGCAAACTTTCTTTCGTATCCCAGTAACAGCGTACAAGCTTTTGTAGACAGCTATATTGGTGGGTTGGTTCCAAAGTTAAGATCTGATACAAAAGTCGTTTCACCAGAAAAGAGTAAACAGCAAGAACAAGAAGTGTCTGAGAGCAGTGATGAGGACAAAGCAAAAGAGGCCAAGACTGCAGAAGAGAGGGAAAAGCATCTGTCTCTTCAGAGAGAAAAGGCAAGTCTTTGTTTAGTGTTAATTTACATATTATTTCTATGTATATTTTATGCAAGTGTATATATATGCTACACTAGTATACATACTTATATGTAAGCATATGTATGCACGCACATTTACTTACATAAATAAGTATATACCTGTGTATATACTTATATACATATGTACACATACTTTTACTTCTATCTAAGTACTTGTACTTCCATATAAGTGTCTATGTGGTGTCCCTGCCCACAGCAGGGAGGTTGGAACTAGATGATCTTTAAGGCCTCTTCCAACCCAAACTGTTCTCTTATGAATTCTGTGTACTTTGATAAATAAATAAATATGTAAAACTATATAGATTTTATATATGTATGTATGCATACTATATGTAAACTTACAAATACATATATGTACTTAAAAGTAGCTATAGATACATCTGTGTATAAGCATTAAATGTTTTATATAAGTATAGATATGTTTATGTGAGTTTATATATAAAGTGTGTGTACATGTATATATACACACACCTCTGTGTGTGTTGTAGGTACATATATTTAGTTCATATATACATAGAGTCCATAAATACAGTATACATAGAGTACATAAATACAGTCAGATCTAGTTGTGCTTTTTTTTTGTAGTTACAGTAATTTTACAGTTCCTGTTTTGTTAATGTTTTAAATACTAGAAAGTTGCCTGAAAATTCATCTCAGTACATACTGACATGTTTGTTTGGTATATTCTTGTTGTGAGCTGCCTTTATTTAGTTTTCTGGTAAGCAAAGAATCAAAAGGTTTTTGTTGACGGTTTAAGCAGTGCTTACTTGGAACCTGTAGGAGATCTCTAGTACAACATGCTGTTCATTACTTCTGAGAAATCTTAAAATAACACATTGAAATTAGTCTTGACAAATTTTACACATTTCTTAGAGTAGTTTTGTATTGTCTGTCTTCTTTAGATCATTGCAAGAGTGAGTATTGATAACAGGACTCGAGCTTTAGTTCAAGCCCTGCGGAGATCCACTAATCCAAGAGTCTGCATCAACAGGGTTGAAGAACTGACCTATCATCTTCTAGAATTTCCAGAGAGCAGAGGAGTTGCAATTAAGGTGCAAATAGTTTTTATGCTTAGATAAAAAGAAAATCTGACAGATGATTGATACAGAATAACATAAAATCTCATTCTGTGCTTTTGTGAACTAGTCATATTTCCTCTTTGTAAAGATTACAATTTGAGTATCTGTTTTTATAACTTTGTGGCTGGTTCAAGCAGATTTATATGCAAACTACTGGGAGTTTAGCTAAAGGCTCTTAAGATTGCAGTGTTTAATTTAGAAGCATACGGCATGGTCATGTGGATAGGTAGTATAGCTTTTCCAGTGGTAGATAAAGGTTGTACACTGTGTCCTCTGTGGCAGTTGACCAGATGGGAATGTGCTGTACAGTTGATCTGTATATGCACAGTACTTTCTATGGTTGTTTACATGCTTTCTTCGAAGAGAGGTGGCAAGAGAATCATCAAATAAATTCATGTAATCTAGTCCTACTTGTTTCCTTCCCTGCACTAAAAGGGCAGGAGGTGGGTGGTAGACTATTCTAGAAGTACTAGCTAAATCACTGCATTTGTCAACCTCTTGCCTTTTTCCAAAAGATGCGACAAACATGTGAAACAGATTGTAGAATTTCTGGAAAAGTAGCCTTTGGGAATGGAGTGCAGGCCAGATGAATCATCTGGGTAGGGTATAGGTCAGGCATTCACATAAATATATGTGAATTACTTTATTATGAAGGAGTGTATTCACTACTCCCATTTTGATTGTAATGCTGTATATCTTTGTGGTAAAGTACATTTAAAAAATACTCTGTCTTTAATTTTTGTTTTGATATTAGTGTACTTAGAAGTCATTTCTTGTTTTGAAGCAGTGTGATACGTACTAAGCAAATCTGGGATTTTACCTATATGTTGGTGCTTCATACTCGAGTCTACACTTGGCTGATGTGATACTAAGTCAATAAAACTAAACTGGTAAATGTAGCTTTCCTAGCTATTCAAAAGATTTACGTATCATCTTGATTGTTTAATTCTGGTAGATAGTTACTATAGCAATGAGGTGCATACAGCATAATATTGACATCTGTTCTTTCCCTTGTTAGAGAAAGACATGGGTAAATACAGATGTAAAGAAGTTTTCCTCCAAGTTTAACTAATGTATTACTTCTGTACTAAAATGCCACACTAGTAAATTTTAAGAATGGATTCTTTTGGTTTAAACATATGGTTAGAATGAAATATCCTTTTATTTATCAATAGGAAAAATTAATCCCATGCCTGTTGCGACTGAGACAGGCTAATGATGAAAGTCTTCAGGCTGCTGTTAGAGAAACTTTAGCACTGATTGGATATACAGACCCTGTGAAAGGTTGGGGAATTCGAGTCCTCACCATTGATGGAGGAGGAACAAGGTAAAACTTCTGGGGTTTTACATGCTTGTAGCATTTTTCATACTGTAACTGGAAATAAAATTTCATTCTTTCTTCGATAAATACCCAAAGAGGCAATTTATGAGTTGCATTTCTGTTACAATTGACTATCTAAGTGATGGGTATTGTTTTTGTATGCATTTCTGCTTGAACGGTGTTTGTTTTGGTGCTCATTTTGCCATACACAGTTATCTCGCTCTATCCCAACAGAGTTCACACTGCTGCATGTCAGATACTATTTCATGCTAGGGAAGCACAAATCTGATGGTCTCTAATGCATCTCTCCCATTATTTCAGACACATTAAATTGAGGCCAAGCAAACCCCACACTGGAAAATACTATGCCCCAGGGGGCATTATATAGCCTTGTTAAGACCAAAATTTAGGTGCTATGTGGTGGGGATGCAGCTAAAATCTATCCTGAGTCTACATCCACAGAAGTTGATCACCTCAAAGCCTTTGCTATAAAATGGTATGGCTGTAGCTGTTGAATACTATTTTTGGTATGCCTGAGTATGTCATTTATATTTAATATTTATCATCCTGTTTTAACTGTGTTCTGCTGCTCTTTTATTTCCTGAAATATTCAGGATTCTTACTGTTGTAGTTATTCAATTATAATGAGTTATAATGAAGCAAAGGTGATTGAAAAATGATTAGAGCTATGTGAGATAAGACTGCCATTGTATGTGAAGGGGATTTTTGTGTTTCAGGGGTTTAGTTGCACTTCAGACTCTACGGAAACTAGAAGAATTAACTGGAAAGCCAGTTCATCAACTTTTTGACTACATCTGTGGCGTGAGCACAGGTAATTATTAAGCCACAAGGTGGAGTTTTGCTATCAATATAGTAAAAGAACATCTGAGAATAAATGTAGATTTTGCAGTTTCTGACTTAGAGTGTAAGGTGTGAAAATACAGTTGTGATTTCTAGAGTCTTTCTTTTTGCTTCCAAATAAGAACTTCAGGCAGTTCACGATAAACTTTTGGCTGCAAACTGATTTGTCATTTTTTGAATTTACATGAAATCTTCAATCTGCGCACAGAAACAGTTATCTTAGATTTTTATGGAACTTTACAGACTACTAAGGTAATATCCCTCAGGAATTGATACTAGATCAGTCATGCTTCCTTTATTAAGTTAACAGCAATGTTTCATCTTTATTAATTACCTGCCAGAAGGACAGAATGTGCCTGTAGCAAGATCTTGAATGATCTAAATTAGAGGAAGTGGTCAGTGCCATGGTGTCCTCTGTTCATATTGGTCTGTACAGGCTGGAGAAATGGCTTGGCAGGTTCAGTAAAGCCAAATACGAAGCCCTCCATCTGAGGTGGGCTGACAGGCTAGAAACCAGCTTTGCAGAAAAGGACCTGGTCTTATTGGAACAAGTTGGACATGAATCATCAGTGTACTCTAGAGCAAAGAAAGCTGACCACATTGGCTTGCATGGACAAGAACATACCCAGCAATTTAAAGGGTCTCTGTTTGGCCACAAATGTCTTGCTGTGGGCTCTTCTATAAGCTCTTCATCTTTTGGGTATGTTTTTGTACATACTGGTGAGTCTGGCAGAGAGCCAAGTAGTCAATCAAGGGACTGGAGCTCATGACATGTAAAGGAGAGAGTGCAAAAACTGGGTTTATTTGGCCTTGGGAAGAGAAGGCTAAGGGTAGGCCTTTATCCTGGTTCAGCTAATGGGAAAATAAAGAGAAGATGGGTCTAGAATCATTTTGAAGGTGCACAGTGATAGGAGAAAAGCCAACAGACAAGGTGGAGTATGGGAGGTTATAATTAGATACGGGATCATGCTTTTTCTTGCAGGGATGGTCAGACGCTGGGAGGAGTTGCCTGCACAGACTGTGTAATCTCCATCCATGGAGATACTCAAAATTTGGCTGAACAAGTCCTGAGTAACCTATTCTAATTATACCTGGGACAGGAGGTTGGACTAGGTAATGTCTACAAGTCCCTCCCAGACTTAATTACTCCTGTGACTCAGTGATAAGTTACTCCTCCCTAGAAAGTAGGAAATTCCAAAGCATGAGTTTCTCCTTAAAAGACAGTAATCTTCAGAAATTATGTTAGACCAGTAGCAGCAGAATTATGTTTTCTAACATAGGAGGTATGCTGTAGTTCACTATCTCAGTTTCCTTTAGAAACCCACATTCTTCAATTTTTTGCTATACTTATATTCTATACAGTTTAATTCGGAAATTATATTAAACACAGATCACCATGAGTAAAGTGTGTTTCGAGACATTTGCTTAATAGACTCAAAATAGCAGAGGAGAATGTTTAGGTCTCCTAGACAGAATTTGTTTGTAGGCACAATATAGTTCCCTGCTTTACATTTTTAATAGTCTTCTAAGTAAATCCTTTGTTAGTTAATTTAGCAGTAAGTGGTTGTTTGTTTGGAAGATGGTTTCCCTGCAAAATACTTCTCCAGTGTCATCTTCAAGGATAATAAACGTAGATAGAGAGGCCTCCCTTGGATAGAGAGGCCTGGTGTTCTTAATTTACTCCCACTACTGTGACTAGAACTAACTTTGTTTTTAATTCTTCCTTAAATTTTGGGATTTATGACTGCTAGTAAGTACTTAGCATATTCTTTTAAATTTTGTTCACACAATTAAGCTTTTGTCTGCAGTTGTCCAGCTTGCAATAATAAATTAAAAGACATATCTTGGGTGAGGTTGTGCATGTCTGCCAGCACTGCTGGCAGTTCTGTTTGTATTGACAGTACATATACCAATAGTCTTGCAGCTGAATGAATTGTGCTTTACAAGAGTGGTGGATTAAATGATAGGAAAGATGCCTCTTGTGCACTGCACTTCTCTTTTCTGCTGCACTTTTTGTATTTTGTACTGTTGTTCAGCTGTTTTGCCTTTGAAGTTCATGAATACCCTTGCTGTGAATTCAGCATCACTGTCTTTGTAGTTATCTTCCCTGTACTTCTCTTCATTGGGCGTCAGAGGGTGTAAATGCAGGCAGTCACAGAGAAAGATCATTGCAATGATGCTGTAATAGGTCCTACATACTTTGAATCTGCTCACCAAAATAGCAAATGCGTGATCTTGTAGAACTGGTGCTGGAGAGTTTAGAGGAAGTGAATGTGGCAGGGGATTTGCGTGACCTAGGAAAACGGTGTTTCTCTGCTGCTACGTGTTACCTCGGTTGGATATAGGCATCTGACGATTTGGCAATTGAGAGTTTCTCTTGGTGAAACTTTGTGTCAAGTAGGCCCAGGTTGCCTTAAGCATATGTGCTAGCTTTTCGGAAACTGGGACCATCAATCCACTGATGTTCAGCTATCACAGTGGTGGGGATTGTGAGAATGAAAAAGGGCTTGGAATTCATGTTTCCTTTAAAGCCACCTGTAACTTCCTGCATGCAGTTTATTCTGCACATGCATTATATTCTTACTCTATTTCAAAAATTGGCACATTTTAAAATTAATTTTATTCAATCCTATGGCATTTATTTTCAGATCGAAAAAATCATGTGTCCTAGTTATTCCTAATGCTTAATTACATGTTCTCATAGTATGGCACAACTAGATTTAAAGGTTATGTATGTTCCTTTTGGTTTAATATACCTAAGAATTGTGGTAATGCATTAATTGTATTTTTCCACAGTCCTTTTAGGGGTATTTAGCAGCAATGCTTTTTGAATGCTGTTATTTTGTTCCTACAAGGGTAGGTCATAATTTTTGTTAGGCACACACTAGATGGCAGCATGTAAGAAACTAATTATAAATGGTTGCAACCAAATGTAATCCAAACTACTGAAATCTCCTTTATTTTTACAGAATTTTCCTAGAATATTTCTCTACTGACTTAAGAGTTTGAAAGGTAGAAAATAATGCTCCAAATAAATTTTTAATACCACAGCATGGATTTCTCTTACTCATTTCTCTTTCCAAGTAAAGTAGTAAAGTATTTCATTTGCTTTCTGCCATATACTTGTTGTAATCTGCAAAATGAAATAATGTAATTTTTCAACTTCTTATACTTCTGTTTTTGAAAATAGACTTTTGGTATCTTGTATATGTTCTTTTAAAACAGGATTTGTCATCTCTGAGCAGGAACTTAGTGATATAAATGTCAGTTGGTCTTCCTGTTTCAAGACAGATATTCTGCATGTTCACTGGTAATCCATCTTTGCAATCTTACTCCAGGATACATTTTACATTGCAAAATATTTGTTTTTTTCAGGAGCTATATTAGCTTTTATGCTGGGGTTGTTCCATATCCCCCTGGATGATTGTGAAGAACTGTACCATAAATTAGGATCAGATGTTTTTAAGCAGAATGTCATTGTTGGAACAGTCAAAATGGGCTGGAACCACGCCTTTTATGACAGTGATATATGGGAAAAAATGCTCAAGTAAGTAATAGATGATCAGGTGAAAAATAATTAGTGCAATGTCTGAATGCATTTGGTTTTGCTATTGCTTTACTGGTGTGCAGATTCCTAAAACAAGTAGAAAAGATTAACATATACTCTCATTCTTTTGAAATAGCTGTTTTCATATTTACCAAAATATTGAAAGCTTTTAATGTAATGAGTTAGGTTTCCGGGGAATAAAGTAAGCTTTACTGCACTGATTTCTGATTATATGCCTGTATGCTTGCCAGGTCTGCTTGATCTGATTCATTACAGATTTGCTACAAATTTTACTAGCCACCTGCTGTGCCTTTTTTCTTAAAAGAGATTGGTGAGAAATGAAATAATGTGCTGCAGTGGGAATTTTTAATGTTTGCTGCTATATTGAAGGGCTTTGTCCATTGCCACTTTCTTTGAAAGGGAAGTGAGCTGTAAGGGTTGCAATGAAAAATTATCCGTAGTGTCAGAGTTGCCTGTGAAGTGTATTCACATGCATTAATGGCTACTTGGGAAAAGCCACTAGAAAGAATTACTATATTACAGGTTTTATTTCTTAGTTTTATTCATCTGTATTTGTATCGATAGTTCAATTGTTTATAATTTTTAGCAAACTAGTGTCATAGTTTGCCACCCAATGGGAAAGTTGACCCTGCCACCGAAAGAACTGGAGCAATCTTTTCTGAGAGCAAATGTAAAATGGTAAAAGGTTTCTTCTGATAAGTAATAACAAGTTCCTTTGGGAATGCGATTACTGTGTTTTATGGGATTAAAAGAGTTTTTCATGACATAATAGTGGGAATACCAGTGCTGTCTGAATTTTAAGCATCTTACTTTTTGATGAAGTGGATGGAAAAGCTTCTAAGCACTTCTCTGTGCTCTTGCATGTTTTCAGAAATAAATACGTTTATCAAATTAATATAAGCTTTTCTTCTCAGATATCTGAAAGTCTTTTTTTAGAAATGAGATTTTTCTGTCTTCTCTCATTTCCTTCCCCACTCAATTAAAAGAAGTCTTGTGAAAATCCCAATAACCTCATGTGAAAGTATTTTACATGCCTTTAATTAAAATACTATTTTTTTTGCAGCTACATGTAGCATGAGGGAGGTAAAAAACTCTACTCCTGTGCAATAGACAAAAGCAGGCAATTAATAGATTATCCATAGAGTAAATTAAAAATTAAATGTGCTGATCAACAAATGATTTCTTGGTGACCTGCGATGTTGAAGGGAGATGCTATGCCTGCACAGCATTTTGTTGAAGGGATTCCCTGAGGCTTCCCTGTGGTGTGGGGGCCTAGAGCTTAGAAGGGAATTGTAAGGTTTTATCTTTATAGCAATATTGAAGGTCGGGTCTAACACTGTCATAGCATGGGGAAACTGCTTTATGTTCTTTTTTGAATTTAAAAGCTTTACTTGTGCTGTGTGCATTTTTGTAGTTTAAATGGTAGCTTGTCAGCCTTGCTTGAAATAGAAACAATCCATTGACAACGTAGAGATGTGATACATGTTTAGTCCTACCACAGTATCAGTGGTGGTATTTTCTGTCAGAAGGTATTCTTGCTGAAGATAATTAAGTTGATGTTTCATTAGGCTAATGTTGCATGCATTTGTTTGGTATGTTATAAATTGCATTTCAGAAAATGACAACTAATTTTGGTTAACTGACATTTTATTCAGAGTGCTTTAGGGAATTGGTTTCATGTGTTCTGTATATGTCTGTTTTAACTTCTCGTGTATTTCTTGAGTTGCAATTTGAGGACTGGTTTTAATCATTTACATTATGCAGAAGATTTTATTTGCAACATATCAGTCTATGTAATGCTATATTGAATTGCATTTGTAAGAACCTGGCTTATTGTTCCAACTTCTTTGTTTTCTTTTGACTGTTGTTCACATATACAATTTTCTTCTTGCATGCTGTCTTAAGAAACTACTGGAGAAATTTGGTGAGCAGCTAGGGGTTTTCACAAGCTAGCTGAAATCTCATGTTGGGAATTTATAGTCTTAAGAAGCAGTCACTGTATGAGCATAGGATAAAAATTACATGTTCTCTTTTGGTAGGAAAATGGAAAATGCATGTGTTTGGGAATACAAGTAATAATACTTCAGTATTTGTTTTGCAGATTGAATTATAAATTGACACTGCTCTTTAGTGACTAGATGGGCCACACATTCCATACCAGCACATGGTATAAAAGTCTCTCCGTAGGTTTGGTAAAGATGTCATAGTTTCCTGGTAATACTGTTGTTGTTAGGAGAGGGTAAAAGTTACAATTTTGCCTTTTGCTTTGAGTGCTCTTTCTCCATAGTGTTTGCATCACTGCTGTAGCCCATTTCTTCCAGCATATGGTTGGCAATATGTTCTTCATAGCATTATTGAAATAACTGTTGCAATATTAGTGACTTGAAGCAATGAAAGAGCAATGTTTGTGAAAAAGACTTGTTGTTTAAGTAGGTCATGTCTAGAGGACATAGGTCACAGACAGACACAAACAAAGTAGATAAGTGGAAAAATAGGATGGCAAAAAAATTATGTGTAAAGTAATAACCGATGAGTGGAAAAATGTAAAGTGCTTACAGGATTTAAAGTATCTTTAATATCAAAAGTGATTTGCTGTTGTCATGGACAGTTTAATGAAGCATCTGTATGCTTGTGGTCAAACAAGATGATTCAGTGTGTGACAGTTGGGATTGAAAATACAGAAAATACTATAATGCCATTATATTAATTCACAATACAGTTTCATTTAAAATATTATTTACAGTCCTGGTTATCCCATTTTAGAGAATATTTCTGTTGTGAGTTTGGGAAAAAGTAGCCAGTGATCTAAAGACAACACACATTAGGAGTCTTTGTCATTAACAAAAGCAAACAAGTTAAAGTGGTAATTTGAGATAGTAAGGCATCTTGAGAATTACCAGTTTCTTCTTTTCATTGATAACAGGGGACTGTTCAATAAAATTAAAATTAGAAGGCTTTATTTTTTAACACAGTATGTGAATAAACTGTGGAATTCCTTCTGCTGTGACTTCGCAAAAGAAAATTTAACAGCGAGAGAAATACATTTATGTGATATGCAATTACAGTATTAATGCTAGCAACAGAACTAAAATAAATGTGAAGGTGATATTAAACTTTACTCCTTAGACCGTAATGTCTAAAGCTGCGTAGTAGTTTAAGGGATTTCTTGTACCTATTCTGAAGTACCAGTTTCTGGCCTTCATGAAAAACAAGATGTGATGAGATAGTTATTCAGTTTGATGGTTCCTATAATTAAGCAGAGGATATTGCTTATGCATTTTTTTAATCTTTGCATGCGGGGTCCAGGAAAAAATACCTAATACAGACATTTCAGAAGTAGATGAAAGTGATGCAAATCAGTAGATGTCTTTGATATCTCACCTCTGTCAGTCTCATTTCTTTTATTCCTACTTCATGGTTCTGTGTGCCTTCATCTCCTTCTGTAATCAGTTAGTGAGCGCAGATGGCACTCTTCCCCTTCTGGCTGGTGATTCTGAGACTAGAATCAATGCAAAAATAAAATAAAACAGTGCTACTGGTACAAGAATTGTGTCAGCAGGAGTTTTCCATCACAGGACTGGAACCTGTCTCCCTTCCTTCGTCCCTGTCAAGGATGTGTACACAGGCATCCTTCAAGCACAAATATCCACTAGAAGAGCAGCAGATTGTCCTAACTGCACATACAGTCTACTGTCTGCATGGAGGACTGCTGCTACAGTTGGCTTTAAAGCTTCTTTTATTTTCTGACCTGAGCAGGTCGATAACGGTGCTGTTTTTAACAGTGGAAGCGCTACTACCTCCTGTCATGGGTGTGAGCTATAGATGGATGATCTCGTAACAGCAGCACGTGGAATATCCTTACTTTAAAAGCGTGACAGTATGGAAAACTATCATTGCACAATAAGGCAGATGTACCACCAGTGTTTGGGTGGGCTGTGTTCTAGGGGAGGAAGAAAGCTTGCTGATTTAATGGAAAGACTGTTTGGAATCATTATGGGTGACCACCCACTCTGCAGGAGTTTTATACCTTAATTGGCAGCAAATCAAAGTTGAAGTAGATGGCGAGGTGAGATTATTGGCTAATATGGTAATTTGCTCCAGTCTCCTCTACTGTGCAGAAGGGCTGCCTTCTAGTTAGCAATGGGAATACTGGCCCTGATGCCAATATGATGAGAAATTACAATGCTGACCATTAGTGTGATTTATAAAAATGTATTCACGTGAAAAAATTTTACCTCAAAAAGGGATGGTAAATGCATATTGGATTACTTTTGTGGAAGATTACATGTAGATGTTGTAACTTTCCTCGAAATCATATGGAATGCCATCTTTCTCTCTTTAGCTTTTGTTTCTGTAACTGCGGAAGAGTGATTTTTCATTACTGTGGAACCACTTAAATAAGGATGTTGGTTTTTTGATTCCTAAACGTAGCAAAGTATTTTGTGTAACTATGTAGTTGGGTGATCCTAATGATTTATGGTTACGTATGTGAACTGAGTAGCTTGAATCAAGACCTCTTCAGTCACTCTTCAGACTTATTTCCAACAGACCAGAAGGTTTGAAATGTCGGTCCATTGAAGTCAGTTGTAGAAATCTGATTGTTAAAGTGAAATACAAGCATTGCTTCTTTTAAATGCAAAGGTCTCGAAAATAAGGATGATAAAAATGTACGTCTTGTTCATGCTTAACTGATGGAGCATTTTCAATTTTTTACACTTTTTTGTAGAGAAAAAATGGGCTCAAATCTTATGATTGAAACGGCAAGAAAGTCCAAATGTCCAAAGGTAAGTACAGTTTTCTAAGGTAAATACTAATTGTGTATTTCACAAGTACTTTTAAGAGTTCTGAGTAAATTCTATACCTAAAAGAATATTGTATAGACAGCATGAATGTTATAGTGCTCTTCAGGCTCCCATATGTGATAATCCATGCTTTTAAAGGATAAAAATTAATTGGATTCTTAAATTTCTGCAGCAATTTCTCATATTTGTAATACTTCTAGTTGGAATGTATTGCAGAGATGTTAAAAAATTTGTAAGCATAGAAATACTGGGTCAGCATTTTGGGGTTGTGCAAAGCTTGTGTTTTTCATTTAAGAATTCTAGTGTTTGGAGAGCCTGTCATGTCAGCTGTGATTTGTGTTACTGTGTTGTGAGAGGACAGGGTTTCTTCTCACTTTGTTTGGAGTACCTGGTTTTCTCTGGTCACTTTCTTAGGCCCCAAGATCTTTTCTCTTCCTATATTATAGAAAAGACACCAAGTCATGGGAGGGGTGTTACATACAGCAGCAGCACGAGAGTGAAAGATGAGAAAGCCATGGGTATTTTATTTTTGGTGAAGGATAGGGTGTGAAGAAAGAAGAGAAATATAATAGGATGTATTTCAGAACAATCTGTAATTAACAGGTGTTTTGGTGTCATAGCACTATATTCAATGCTTTACTGTTAAATGGAAGATATTTACATTTTTCTAAACTTAGTAACATGTGCCTTACTGACTGCGTTCCTAGTCCATGTCTAAAACAAGGACATGAAAAGGCTGGTGTGGTATGTTGCTTTCTGAGAGAGAAGCTATCCTATGTTGACTTGAAAGTTATCTTTGAAGCGGGATCTTTGGCTTCCTTCCATGTTCTTCAGTAATAAAATGTGAATATAAATAGAGTTGAAACTAGCTGTTCCCAGTAATCGCTTTATAGTGCTGTCAGTGGTGGCACTCTTTACAAGACACAGCAAATTCAAGAAAAAACACGCAGTTGTATGCTCTGCTGCTATAAAATTCATGGCAAGATGGATTTTTCCAGAAGATGCTGAGTACTTTGCAACTTAGACTGCATCGTGGAGTGTACATGGGTATTGCCAAAAATAAAAGCATCTGTTTAATAAGTTTTCTATTAAATTTTCTGAAGTTACTTTCCTTACTGCTTCTGGTAGTGCTTAGTGCTTAAACCCTCCTTTTGAGAAAAACAGGAAGCTTTTCCTCCCTCAAATGCTGGAATGTGAATCAGGCAGTGTTTTGCTTTTGCATTGTAATGCAGAAGTTATACTTTTGTTTTCTATAAGGATGAATTTACAGTGAATAAAATTATTTCAATTAAGTAGCTGAAGAGTGAAAATGCATACAATGATATCACCACATCAGCTCTGCTGTTGAGTAACATTTCATGAAAACACCCTACTCTGTTAAATAGTAGACAAGATAGAATTGAACACCACTTGGCTGCTGAAGAGTATTGTTCTGACAGTCCCAGCCAGGCTGGCTGCATCCGCTCTAAAGGTCCTGCACATTTTAACGCTTACCCGTAACTACATGTACTTTCTCCTTGTTATTATATCTGTGAAATACATTCTTTTTGCCATTATAGTTGGGGATTTTTTCAATGGAAATACCATTTTGGCTTTTGACTTAGATGAACATATGTGATTTCTGTTACTGACATTTCAGTATCCTTACAAAAAAAACTTGAAAGACTTATGTTTGATTCTTGTGCAAGAGAGATTGTTCCTGCAATTCTTTAACTCCAGTTGCAATATTAAGTAATCATTTTCTTAGAGGAAGAAATTGATTGACAGTTCTGACATTCATATTTAATGGCACTGTTGTATTGCTGGTTACAGACTTCTGAGAATGAAATACTATTCCTAAAGGAAAAATATTTTAGAATCATACAGTTGACACCGGCATTTTGTTTAAATATCATAGATATTTGTAGAAACAGAATAGCCATCGGAAACAATTAATTGCAGGTTAAAAATAGCATTTTCTTTAGGGATTTGGGTCTCTTGTTTCTGTTCTACTTTCACTTTTTAAAATTTAGATAAACATTATAAAAATGTAAATAAATAATGAACCTAGTACGATTCCAGAAGTGCATTAATGTATAAATTGAATTTCATATGGTGGGAAGCTTTCATTCTCATATTATGGTTGAGATAGTCATCATATATAACTAATCATCATATATATGATTATCATCATATTATCATCATATATAACTAATATATGATCATATATATTATCATCATATATAACTATCATCATATATAACTAATTATCATCATATATAACTAATTTTGTTCCTCCTTATTTACTAGGTAGCTGCAGTAAGCACCATTGTAAACAGAGGAACACCACTGAAAGCATTTGTGTTTAGAAACTACAACCACTTTCCTGGTGTTAAGTCCCATTATATTGGAGGCTGTCAGTATAAGCTGTGGCAAGCAATTAGAGCATCATCTGCTGCACCAGGTTACTTCCAGGAATATGTTTTGGGTAGCGATCTTCATCAGGTAAGTTGAAATCTTCTCCTTGAGTAAATATTTTCCAATTTTATACCTGAGAAAAAGCATGGTCTAAATCTCTGAATCAAAACTAAGCAAATAAGTTGGTAGCACAAAGGAAATAAGACAGATGGGGTAAGAAAGGATATTTTTAGCTTCTATAGCCCTTACAGAACTAGAAAGGCTTAAAAATTTTAGTCTTCTCAATAGAAACCTAAGCTCTTCTGGTGTTGCTTTCTTCTCTGTCTGGAAGGAAACCTTATATGAGTTGTCAATTGCCTCTGACTTCTGCTTACAACTGGCATTTCACTGAGCATTATTTCACTAAATAGATGGTGTAATGTAAAAATCTAACAATGTTGAAAAATGTGAAAAAAAAAAAATGGGTTGTACACTTCAGTGTTCTTTCTGTTAGTGCATAGTTTCAGTTTATGGTCTACTTTTTAAATCTTTCCATTGATGGCTTATTCAGCTTTACCCTGGTTCTGGGCTAGTAAGAAGAGTAAGGGATGCCACAGCAGTAAGATTAAACTCAGAGGACAACTGCAAAAGAAATTCCCTTGAGGATAAAGCAGTGTCCTATCAGCAGTGCATGCTATTTTATTGTATTACAGCCTCTCTTGGTGACCCTGATAAGTAAAGAACAAAGCAGCTGAGTTTCTTAAGTAGTTTTTTAACCATAGGGTTTTAGTCCTCCAGTGCCTCTGTATTATTCTGCAGTTCTCCAAGTTTTCAAAGAATACTTCTTGCAGTGCATACTAATTTAAAACTATTACTATTTATTTTAATAAATATCTGATGCAGGTCTGTGGCAGAAAAGACTACAAAGGGTGACTGAACCAGAGACCTTCAACAAAGAGAGCGTAGGATTGAATCACTTAAGTTTAGTGAAGGCATCTGTTACATTTCTGTCGTATTAATTCATATGATGGCATTAGCCTCAAATGCTGGAAAAAGAAGTAGCATATTTTGAATAATAAGATGTACCTGGATCACATACAGAATTTCTGATGATGTCCATTGGAAGACTGTGTAATATCCTTATCATTGTAATGTGCTTGAGGAATACTGAAGTTTAAAGGCTAACAGATAAATGAGTATAAGATGAAAGAGAGAAAAATTCATTAGATTAAGAGGTGGTAAAGAGAAGCATTGGTACAAAGAAACAGCTAGAATTTCATCTGAAAAAAGCCAGCATATTTCCATATTTTGATTCAACATTTATAAGGTGATGAAATAATTCAGCTCTGTAAAAGCTCTATAGAAATTAAGGGGTGAAGGGCAAGGGCTCCCATGGAAGGGCAGGTTCAAGAGATTCTGAAATTCCTTTCATTTTATTGTTTCCCCTTTTGGTTTAGGATACTCTTCCCTGCCTCCCTCCCTTTCCTGACTGCCCTCCACAACCTTCCCAGTATGGTACATCTTGTTATCCTCAAAACATTTTAATCAACTACTATCTGAAATAAGCAAATAAGTTTTGAGGGCTTTTTAAACCTAAAAGTGGAATAACACATCAGATTCCAAGCCAAAGCACTGCTT
Source organism: Struthidea cinerea (assembly GCA_013397865.1). Taxonomy (NCBI): domain Eukaryota; kingdom Metazoa; phylum Chordata; class Aves; order Passeriformes; family Corcoracidae; genus Struthidea; species Struthidea cinerea. Next base: position 231,330 of record VZTI01003147.1, on the reverse strand, counting down.
GAAATCCTGAAATGTGTTCATTTTCCATCTGGCCAAGCAAAACTGGGAAGGGAGCTGCTTTAGCCTTGGGAGCTGTTCCAAGCTGATCCTTAACTGATTGAATAGGTCAGTGTTAATCTATGTGAAGAAGTTTTCTTTCTCTTCTCACCTTTCCACTCCCTCTTTCCTTGAATTGAAAGTACATGGAAATTGGTCTGTGCTTTTACATGAAAGATAGCTGAATAAACAACGTGATTTTTAACTTCTACACAGTGCATTACACAATTCTTTGTCTTATCATCGTTTCTGAATTGTCAAACTTGTGTGAAATGCAGTAAGGCTGGTACTTCTTTCATCTATGTTCACTTTTAAATCCAGTTTACCAGACTAGAGGTTGTATAATTAGTGTTAATAGAGATTAGATCCAGTATTTTCACACACGCACATGGCTGGAATGAAGTCTACTTTATTTTTTCCTTGCTCCAGAGTCTTTGGACAAAGCCCTTCCCCCTGATCTTACAAACGCTGTTTCTCAAGTTCATCATTCTTCTCTATTTGATGTATTTTAATTACTAGAAGCAAGGGCTTAGGATGCAGTTCACTTTTGTCAGCCATAAAGAACTAGATGTGTTCTCAGTACTAAAACAGTTTATTGTAGTAGAACTAGATGCTAAACTTTTGGATTCTAACTTTTTCATGTAATCTGAAAAATATCTCTTCTACCCAACCAGGAATATTTAAACACTTGAATTCTTATAGAAACCATCTTTCATGTCTGGCATGCTTTTCTTTTCCCAGATTACACTTTTCTTACCATATCTCTATTTCCATAATTATCTGGTCTGTGTGGGGTGTACTTGGATGTCCAGCTAGCAAGTTACTACATGGCAAATGCTCCGTAACTGTCTTCATGCAGCTTTCTAGCTCAGATTATAAATCCACTACTGCACAAAGAGCCTCTGTCCGTGTAGCAGACCGTTACCCTTATTTTCCTGGGAGTTAATGGTACCTCATTGGAAAATGCAAGGTATTCAAGAGTTTTATCTCTGCTGAAATATCCAACGTGAATTGAAAGAAATATATATGCATAAATATATTTTAGAATAGATAGAATCCTAAATGTAGTCATATTCTTTCTTAAAATAGCTTTCTTCTTAAAATATGTTAATATTGGTAACTCTTTATTCTTATAGTTCATATAATAAACATGGGAATAGTAGATTCTTGTTAAGCATCTTTATTCTGAAAATGGACTGCAAGTGTAGTTTTAAGTTCCTTGGCCAGTAGCATATATGTAGTGTATATGGAAATTCTTGCTCTTTTCTGTATGTACACTGTCTAACAGATTGAACTGCTTTTGTACTACTGAATAAATGAAGCATAACATTGTTAGATGTTTTTGATAGTACTTTGATTTTTGAAAAGTGCATCAGCACAGTGTGCATTAAGTGTAAATAATAATTTATGCCGAAAGCTTCAAAATTGTATAGTGTCAGAAAGATGGTCTTTTAAGAATTTTTTCATTGATTGGGGACTTCCATTAATCACCATAATCTGTTTTCTGAACATAAACTGTGCTAGTTTATTAGTTTATATATAACCTGCCTCTGAAGTGTTGATATTTCTAAACAATTCCAGGAACAGAGGTAGCCAAAATGTATGTGAAAATTCAGAATAATAAGTAGAATATTTTTTCCTAGCTTTGACGTTTGGGACTTTTAAAGAATTATATAGAGACCAGGTTTCGTATTAGCTTATCAGTCAGTTGTACATTTAAATCTGAATGAGAAACACTCTTGGCTGTTCATCTGACTGAAGACTCTTCAAATGTGTAGAAATGTTTATTTTGATTAATGGAAATTTAGTGCATTTTTTTAGGGTCATCATGCATATTCTTATGTTATCTAGCTTTTGTTGGAATCAGAGTCCTTTCACAAACTGTATGAAGTAGCTGAATGAGAGTTACATCTAGGGTTGAGATGAATTCTTAAAGTTTTTGTGTATGACTCTAGATGTCTATGGTGGAGTCATGGCTGAACTGAACTGTTGGCTTTGACTCGCTTTTCCATAATTGTGTTGTTACATATGCATGCCCTTTCTCTGGAAACATTTCAGTTTCATTTCCTATACTGGGCACTCTCAGTGTTCAAGGGGGTCATAAAGTGTGTTCATTTTTTTAATGGGATAATAAGTTAGTTTTACAGTTTATCTGATGTCATTGTTTAGAAAGAGATTTCTAGGTGCCTGAACACTTATTTGTGCTGCAGGTAAGCTGATGCTTGGTTTGTTAAATTTCTGCAAAAAGCCAGCAGTTCAAAACCAAACAGCAATATTTACATTCAGGTCAATCATGCCATGATATCTGGTTCCGCTCCGTCAAGTAGGAAAAAACAGTGCAGCTGTTGGTAGATGAGGGGAGTAGGATTAATATTCTATGTGGTTCAAAAGAGGAACACATTAACATTCAAAGGGATTTAATCCCTGTAACATGCTTCTCCGGGAACCCTGCAAGTCAAGAGAGACCAAGTCATGATGTTACAATATAGAAGCTGTATTGCCACAAGTTCCTTTTTAAATTGTATTTTTGAAGCAGTGAAGGCTCTTAACCTGTCCCCAGTCCTGCTACACCTGTGACTTTTTTTTTCCTCTCTACTTCCCACAGTGGGGTGTTACTTCTTGTATCTATTATTTTTCTTTTTTTTTCTTTTTTTTTCCCCTATAGTGTGAAAAACATTTGAGACACTCAGTAATGTCACTTCAGTAGACAGTAAAGTATGCTGAGGAAATAATTAATTAAATTAATTAAAAGAGCAATTTAAAATGTAAGAAAATCATTATGCACACTTCATTTAATAGCTTTTGCAGTAAAAACTAAGTTTGTCCCACAGGGTTAATTCAAAGGGCAGCAGGGATTGTGTATGTGATGGTGGTAAATTCAACAAATCCACAGATTTTTCTCAAATATTATATATCCAATTTAATACAAAGGACTTGATCACCTTTTTCTTGACAGCTTCCCATGATTCCATTGTTGTATTACAATTCCATTTATTATAGTGCTGATGTTAAAGTATAATAGTGTTCAAATAATTGTGTTTTCTTTGAGAAAGATCAGATAGTAAAGCAGCTAAATTGGCACCTAGTCTGTTTAGTGGAGTTTTAATAATGCAGTTGTAACAGGGTATGTGATGAGAATACAACCCAGAAATAAAAAAATATATGTAGTACAACAGTATGGTATAACTAAAATTTCAAGACACACCTTCATTGGAAAAAGATAATTCATGGTTTCTTCATATTTTTCCAACTTTCCCTTTCCTTTTATTAGGCAGTAAATCTGTAAAGCCATTTCATCTTTGTAGCTTGTTACAGGAGAGGCCTTCAAAAGTGATTCGCTTAGTGCATCCTACCCTAATTGGTTTTACATGGTAGCTTTTAAAATTAGATTCAAGGGTGCTTCCCAGGCTCTAAGAAGACATAGAATATAGGTCACATTGAAGTTCTTTTCATTCTTAGGATATGCCACGGTGATCAGTATGCACCAGAGCTTATGCAGACTGCGGTTTAATAGGTGTATCTTGTTCTCACAATGATAGAAACAACTCTTTCTTTGTTTCTCTGTCTTGTTGCCATACATGTTTGCCTACAGCCCTCAAGGCAGTGTTGCTTACTGTTTGAGGAAGAGGGAATTTACTGGAACGTGTAAGCTACATGGTTATCTGCATTTCTTCCTCTCTTACAGATTTTTATAGGTTTGGATAGCAGCTCTGAAGGTGGACGTGCACTGTGCAGTTTACCAGGCTTTGTGAAATTGCTGTGGTTACTGTACCAGTAGTATTTTGCAGAGCAGACTGCTTGAAAGATTCCCTGCAGGGGCTTGCTAAGTGAAGTGTTATTGGAAGATTTGTTTAGTATAATGAAATTGAGAGTGTATGTTGTTTAGGCATTTAACTTGGAACCATTCTAGTTTTTATCTCGATTGTTTCAGAGTGATGTTTTCCTAATGTAATCCTTAGAGTGCTTATTTAAGAGAAGAAACAAAACCTTGCTCTCAAATGAGCTGTATTCACTTAACTATTTTTTTACTTAAGACTTCTGAGTCCATGTATCTTCAGTGACACTGTTGACCAGCTAATATTTGCTATAAAACAAATCTTGTAGAAACAGAGGAGGCTGTGTAGAGTGGAAAATTATGAACTGAGTCCATTCAATAATCTCTGTACAGACAGTCTAGGTTCTGCACTCATGTTCTGATGTTAGCAGCCACCATTTCTTAGATCAAAAAGAAAAAATTTTCAGTTCTTGATAGCTTATACTTTTTATTTTCCTAGGTTGTGTATTTGTCCAACACTGACTTAAATGGGGCCATATTTCCAAAGAAAATAGCCTTGTGATATTCATTGGAATTAAAAGCCCAAGGATGTAATGAGACTATTGATATACTTTTACCTCTTCCCTCAAGGAAAGCTTGGTTTTGATACTTAGTGGTCTGGTGCTTAATGTGAAAAATCATTTCATGTTTTGTCAGCTACCACCAAGCCTCTAATTTGCCTTCTCTGTTCTAGTTTAGGAAACTGCCCTCTTGCCATGGATGCAGGTGATAGGAATAATTTTCAGCATGCATACAAATGTGCATAAAGTTCAATACCCAGTGCATTCTTATTCATTGAATAGGGCACATTGTCTAACCCCTATTTCCTGTACTGAGTTTCTCTTCCAATACAAGGAGTAATTTGTGGTGTTAATTTTGCAAATCTGAAATCATTGGGCAATCTCTTCAAAGTCTCTTTGTATTTCAATGTTTCTTTTACTTGGAGTATATTTACACTGTTATTTTTAGTAGCAGATATATATATAGATTTAGATTTTTGCTTACAGAATTTAATTATTTCATTTCGGTAGGAAAAAAAATAAGGGAGTACAGAAAAAACCAATTTCCCTCAGGTCACATTTAGTCCTCTGTCATGGTCACCACAACAGCATCATAGGCTGTAAAAGATAAACATGTAAAGCTTTGTTTGCTGTTGCTACTCTTGTAGAATGTTATTTCAATAAGGTATTTCTTAATTTTTCTCATGGCCAGAAAATTTCACATGTTCACTCTTAAGTCTGTTCCTAGCTAATGGATACAAATTCTTCTTGTGCCAGTAGTGTTATCTAGTTTAATTAACTTTTCTTCTTGTAGTATTTACGTTTCTGATGCTTATATAAAACCACTCATATCTTTCTTAGTCTAAATATGCTAGTCTGTCTCAGTTTTGCAAAACAGACTCTGCTCTCTTGGTCATCCTAATGGTCTTCCGCTGCACCTGCTGCAGTTTGAGTAATCTTTCTCAAAACCGGACTATTCAGTGTGTTTTTGGCATGACCCAAGACACACTGTGCAACGTTGAATGATATACCAGAGTCAAAATTAGCACTTTTAAATAAAAAAAAAAATTCAGAGGAGTTAATTTGGTCAGTCTGGAAGATGATATTCCACGTATTATCTTAACAGTGTAATGTATTTCCTTTTTCAGAGGAAGATACAGCTTAGAATTACAGATGCCTTTCCAAAAGCAACTTTATATGTTGGTGGTTTAAGTCATTGTGTGATAGTTCTCTACTCAGAGCTTTCTCATGATGTACCAACTGTATTTTGTCATCTAGCCATGTATGTCTTAATTTAGGGGACTTGTGGAAGTGCAGAACTTTTCCTTCACTTCTTTCTCCCCATCCACCTGCCTCCACTGTGGATACAGATACTAGGTGGTTCATGTCCAAATCCTGAACCCTTCACAGCAATTACCTTCAATAACTAATTCACTTTATCTCATACATTTTGTCCATTTTAAGATCAAATCCTTTAGCTGCAAATGTTATTTTGTTTCAGTTGCAGTGAAATTAAATCTATGTTTGAGTCAACACATAAAGAATAAAATTGTATTAAGAAATTTAAGTAGCTTGCATAAAAATAAAGGGGTTTAATTGGAAATCGAATTTTAGTTTGAAATTGCAATATAAAAGATAAAAAGAAATTAGTGGAGTCCATAATACATTTAGTTTTGGAAGTTTACTGTAGAGTTAGCTTACAACATTGATTGTTATATGGTTTTAAACAGATGAATGATCCACATGTTTTAAGTAGCATTTTTAAGTGATATATCTAATAATGAGCCACCTACTTACCCTATGGGTCACTACTAATCTTTCTGTATTTTTCTCAATGCATTTTTAAGTTCCTGACATTTTACTATTGTTTAATAAGCTAGCAGCTAAAAATATAGACCAGTTAGTTAGGAAAACTAATATCAATAAGTAATGGCAATCACGTCGATCAAGTTAGTGATGTAAAAATGTATTGGGTCTAAATATTTCCATTGTTATCCTGGGAAATGAGTTTTAGAGAATTTTAAAATTGTGAAAATTTAACATGGTCACATTTCACAAAGATAAGGATATCTCCGTATCTGGGATTTCTTGCGCGCATGTAGAGGTTTTATATTAATGTGATTGTTTTGTAGCTCCTAGAGCTTCCTCCTTAGTCTGATACATTCTGCCATAGCAAATAGAGTATTTACATGCTTCCCAAGTTGAATGTTGTCAGAAAGGACAAAACTTCTAGACTTGAGTACCCTGGTGTCATCATAATGCAGAAGGATTTTATTCAGACCCATGGGCTGGGGTTTCTTTTGGTTGGTTGGTTTGGTTTTGGGGTTTTTAATCATACTGTTGGCCCCTGCCTGTGCTTCACAAACATCATAAGAGAACCTGAATTTGGGTCTGTGTCTGGGGTCAGTGTAGGTTTAGCCATGGGCCCATTATTTTCATAGGTTACACACTGCGATCCTTGCTTGTGGTACTACAGTCAATTCGTCATTGGGGAAACACGGTTAAAATACATACCAGTTTTGTGATGTGTGCTGTTGTTAGCGGCAGAATTCATGTAATTAGATCTGTCATGCACAGCTTATGCTTTTAATGAAATATCTGACAATATATTTTATTGCCAAATAATTCTTTTTTTTATGATGTCTACTAATATTTAACAAACTTCCTCAGTACCCTGTAAGCATACATTTTTTGTATCTGAGATAAACCTGTAAATTCAGTGATGTCTTCAGAGCAGCTGGTCATTTTCTGTGAATTAATAACTAGGATGAGTTAATAATTCAAGATAATCACCTAGGAGTCTACCTCAGCCAGGCATTCATTCTAATGAATGTAAAATATAATATTAAATGTTTTGCATATAAAAGCAATAGTACTGACAGTTCTCGGAAGCACTGATCATGATATTTGGGTGTATGCCAATTGTATTATGGTATTACTTTTTTTAGGGTAAAAAATTATAAATACTGTACGGGAAAACAGTTGTACTGAAAAGGAAGCTTTTCAGTAAACTGTCAAACTTTATTAGATTTTTTTTTTTTACTTTGTCATGTGATCTCAGTATAAAGTCTCTCTGTAACTGGTGTGGCAGAAGTACAAATATAGTTAATCCATCTTCAGATTTTCTTTACTTGAAAGAGAATGCAGTAATGGAAATTTAATATTGGTGTCATTCAATAATACAAATACAAAAGCATTTAAGTTTCATATTCTGTACAAATGTTTTCTCTAGAATTTTTCCCAATGCCAGTTCAAGGGGAATCCCTTTTTCACTGCACTCTTTAGAACCGTGACAAGTAACTTAAGTGTTTATTTTTCTAGTGTCTAAAGAGAAATCATAATTTTGAGACAGCTTTTCAAAATAATGAGCACAAGGTGTTTATTTCAGGAATTTAAAGGAACACTCTGCCTCTCCCTAAATAAGGGAATTGGTTCTTTCTGTCATTGTTAGAAATTTGGTGTAGAGGAGGATTGCATTAATATCTGTCACCAATCAGGGCCTCTGTTGGGAATCGGCATAGTGCAGAATGTATTATAATTGTATGTAGTTGACCCAGTAGTCTCCTTATTAGCATGATTATAAAGCAAGGGTGAATCTTTCCAAATAAATTGGATTAAATATTTGTATAAGGAGACAAGTGTAGGTCATTGTATGCTTTATAAAAAATGACTGAAGTTATTTTAAAAATTTTCTGACTCAGACAGCAAAGTGGAACAGACACATCGTTAGAATGAAGCTAAAACAAATTGTTCTTGGTCACTATACATTTTAGACAGAGATTTGTTAAAAATATTGGCACCACCATCCATTGCTTGTCAGCAAGATAAAGAGGAAACAGTTCTGCTTCTGTCCTGTTTCATGTTTATAAACATTATATATTTTGCCAAATAGTTTCTTAAGGAAAATAAAGATTTCCTGTCTTACTGGGAGCTCCTCTTCATCATTTATCCTCGGTAGTACTGTGACCAGTCTGACTGATTACTCCCAAGAGGAGAGCCATAATTCATGTATATTTCAAGCATACTTGTATATATGTAACAGAACAGCATAATCATGTAACCTTTGTATTGAAAGGGGTATTTTTGTGCTGAATGCTATAGGGGGCTAGTTTATTGTACAGTTAAATCTGAATGTATATATTTCTTTTTCACAAAGCATATGTCAAAAACTATAATTTTTTTATCCCAGTGATGCTTGACTGAGCGAGCCTTAAAGCTTAGGGTAGATATACTGACATTTTTGTAACAACTCTTGGTGCCCAGAGCAGTAAGAGGACTAGACTGGGATGTGAATCTTGAAGTTACTTGTATTGACAGACCTTACAGGTAGTAAAAAAATTCTCCCCTTTCTCATTCCTGTCTTCTACTCTGAGGGCATTTGCTGCTACTTATGTAACTGTAATTGAGCTGATTTTACAGAATGATTTGGCAAGGCATACCCATTTACTTATGGAAAATAGAGTGAATGTTTTTAAAGTAGTTATTTTAATTTTTCTAAGAAGTAACCCCTTATTACGATGCAGCAACTCCTCAAACTCATTTGCAGCAACAAGACTTATCCTTAAGCTGCGTATTCATTATATTTATGTTGACTTCAAGCACAGAATTTAAAAAATACTTTTCAGAAGTCCATTCAGAATCTTAGCATGTCTTGTCCTAGTCTGTGATAGCTTTGTACTAGGTCCGTCTCTGCTTTTTCACAAAGACAATGAAAGTAAACAAGAGGGCAAGTCTGTAAGAGTGAACTAAAATGCAAAGCATGTCTGCATAGGCAGTGAGGTGAAGTGGTTACTATGGAGCCAACAAACTCAGCTTCCAAATATCAGACTTGGCTTTCATACATTATATATCCTTCATTTGGTGGTAGATTATTTTCTTCACAAAGTTTAGCGTCATTTAAGTGAAACTGGGCAGCACACAAGGTGTTACACAGAACAATTACAAGGCAGAACTTGAGTCTGACAGAATTAGGAAATGCAATGAGAGCCTATGAATGTAATAAATGTTCTTAACTTGTGAGAAACAGCTGCTTTCCCATGGTAAAGTATGGTATGATTTTTGAATTTTAATATCTTAATTTTAAATAATTATTTTCAAAGTATTGGCTTAAGTATGTCACTGGTGATTTCATGCCCATTCACCATAATTATATAAATAGGACAAGATTTTCAGAAAGTCCTGTGCTACCAGGCTCCCAAGTGCTCTGGAGCACTTTCTTTGAGACTTCCTAATCTATTTTCCTTCTGATTGTAGTATTTGCACCCATCTGTTTCACAGTGTTTAACTAGGCCTTTCTTTACCTCTAGAACCGTGCAAGCAGGGTATCTCAGTCATAGTTTTTATTGGAGCATTTGCTCACAAAAGGTGCATTTTTCCTGCTTTAAATAATTTAAGATCTATTAGTGAAGTCACAAGGGAGCCTTGCCTGACCATTTTGCAACTATCAAAACACTAATAGAAAATACTAGCTATAGCTTTAGACTCCTGGTTACTCACCAGCAAGCCCTAAAAATATGGTTACAGTTGCATTAAGGAATTTTGTGAAAAAAACTATGAAAAAATTAATTGGCTTCGCCTGGGAATAAGATATTAAATAAAACAGAACAACTGAATGTTTACCACTTGGAAAGCCTTTGACAAAAGACTGAAAACAATGTCCCAGTCCCTGAGTTCACTGCTTTGCTATCACTAGCAAATTTGGGGTTGTATTGTTACTGAACACAATTTTAATATTAACTTATTTGATTACTTCCACTATTTTTAATTTGGAATTTTTGAAAAAGCCTTTTTCCCTACTGCTTGCCTGCATGATGATGTTGGGAGAGTTATGCAGCCTTTTCTAGTATTTCCTTGCATTAGCGTTCCTACTCCAGCACTTTGTGTTTGGTGTACCACCAGCAAATGAAGTTGCCTCAAGTGTAGAATTTGCAAAGTTCAGCAGATGAAGCAGTGTCTGGCACTTGCCAGTGCACTGAGTGTAGCAACAGAGAAGGGAAGGGATGACTCATGTATGTTTGGGAAGTGAAAAAGAGAGTTTGCAACTGGATTGAGATCTAAATGAGAAGAGATGGTGAAATGTAGGGAAGGCCAGATAATCCAAGAATGAGAGAACAGAAGGAAAAAGGGATCTGCCCTGGCTGTTTGCCCAACACTGAGTTCTGAGTCAAAACTTGGGCCAATTGCACCTTTTGTGGATATTGGTCAACAGTTTAGTCATTTGAAGAGTTCCTGTAAGTTACCCTTTCTGTTACGGATTGCAAGGTGTGAGTCACAGAGTCATTTATGTTGGAAAAAACCTACAAAATCCAGCCATTAACCTAACACTGCCCAGTCCACCACTAAACCATGTCCCTAAACAACACATCTGAATGTCTTCTAAACACCTCCAGGGATGATGACACCACCACTTCCTTCTTCAGTGTGTTCTAGTGTTTTTTGGTGAAGACATTTTTCTTAAATGTCCAACAGAAACCTCTCTTGGCACTACAAATTTTGCATTTTCCACAAGACTGAGACTGGACTGACAAAATTCAATTTCTAATAAGAATGGATTTTGAAATGTAATGTCATTTTACAGCTAAAATTGCATGCATCTGTGATTCATGCAGTATTTTTTTAAATAGAGTAGAACCTTAGGAAAATTGGAGAAGAAGGCCAGGTGCTTATCTGGTCTAGCCTCCTGTTCAAAACAGGCTAAACCTCAAAGTTGAGTTGGGTTGCTCAAGACTTTGCCCAGTGTAGTTTTGAAAATATCCAAGGATGGATATTCCACAGCATCTCCGGCTCTTATTCTGTATTTTTTTAAATAATCTGTGTGTTTCTACTTTAGATAGTGAAACACTGTGATTAGCTTCCTCCTTGGCTTTCTCTTTTTAATGGGGTAAGCAAACCAGTTCCCTGCATCTCTTCTCATGTGCTGTGTGCTTCAGCCCCCAAACCATCTTAGTGGTTCTTTACTGTATGTGTTCCAGTTATTCAGTGCTTTGTAACTGCGTGTCCTAAGCTGTACACAGTATCTATCCCTGGTCTGGCCTTGTGTGTACTGAATAAAAAGGGATAATCACTTCACTTGATCTCCTGGTTTTGCTTTTACACCCAGTATATGTTGATAATGTAGTAATTTACTGACTATTCTGTTCATATTGTCTCTTTTTCTGTGTGTACACAGGCAGTACCATTCCATAGGGACATAGCTAGCAATATAGAGGAAAGGAGGGACACAGTGAAGACATTCCATCTCTCGAAAAGGAACTGATAAACTTAATAGGAACCAAAAAGGTTTAGGACTCCACATAAAGTTAGCAATGCTTCATAGAATTTGAACTGTAGCTTGAAGCTGACGGTATAAGTTAAAACTTGAAGCTTATAGTATAAGTTAAAATATCCTTTTATATCAACAAGATTTTTGCACCATTGTATGTGGTATAAAGATCCTTATTTTGTTTGCATTATTTTGCTTTGAGACAAACAGGGATTGATATTGCATCTCTGTAGCCGTAGATCAGATAAATTGACCTTGTTTACTTCTAGTTGTTTAATTGCACGGATGTTTAGAGTGGGAAGAAAGCTCATGGAAACTAGCATGGATGAGGAAACTGAAGACATTCCATACTACTGGCAATCATTCAGTCTTTGTTTATTGCATTTGGGTTAATGTATTTTTATAAATATATTTTGAAAGCCGAATGCTTACAATAAAATTTTTTAATTAGTAAGTTATAAATAATTTAGATGAGTTTATGTAGTATTTTATAGCTATAGAATAACTTCAACGGAAGCCCAGTCCACCACTACACAGCACATGAGAAATTTGTTTGCAAATTTAGCAGCTCTCCAAAACAAGGATGAGTGAAGTTTCTTGTGATCTCAGTGTCTTACGTACAAAACTGCAGAGTTGATCACTTGGGAATTCTGTTCCTGTCACTCAAGGGCAAGCATGGAGAAGGATATGTCATGATTTCTTAAAATTAATTTAAAAAAATGTAGATTTGGCTTTCATATTTCTGTATTGCTAGTTCAATATACTTCTTGGGATGGGCTTTTTTCCAGTTTTATGAAGTCAGGGAATTACTCAGAATCAGAAGGGTTAGTTTCTGTTCTTTAATTTTCAGAATGGAAAATTCTTTGTTGTTTACAGTTTTCTTAGAATGCACATACATGTGAAATCATTGTAACTAATTTTAAAACTGGTGAAAATACTTTTTCACAAGAATTTCCGCTTTTGACATAATTAGTTCTATGGTTGCCGGACCTGCAGATTTAAACGAATTAGTGCAGTATTTCCTTCACTGAGTCCTTAATAGTACAGTTTAACTAATAGTAATATTTACTCTTTTAATAGTTGATCATTGTAAGCAAAAGCAGTATGATGAATTTCACTTTTTTAACAGAGTCATCTTATTTTAAGTATTGATTAGGACATGGTCATTATCATCCATAATCTCTTTGGAGGAGAAGAAAAAGGTCAGTTGCCCTTCTTAGTCCTGCTTTTAACTTTCAAAAACTGACATATGTCTATTATCTGTACAAATGCTAGAAGTTGTGTCTAAATTGAAAATCATTAGGAATTTACTGTCATTACAATAAACCCATATTGGAGAATGTTTAAATATGGAAATCATTGCACAGAGCTGTTTAGTTATCATCACAAACACATTTGGGGTGTGTAGGTATTTTATGTTCCTTTGATCTTTTGTCAGTATTACAAAAATATTGTAGTATTCTAGTGTTACATACCCTCAACTTCTGATAACACTAATTTTCCCATGGTGTAGCAGTCATATTTAATTTAATTATATTGACAATATCAGTGGAAATTATTTTGTAAGCATGTTTTTAATCTAGGATTTAAAGAAAGAATTAAGCACCACCAAGATAATTATTAAGATTTTAGATAACTTCATGGGGAATTATATAGAGGACAAAAACATCCTTGTATTTAGTTTTCTAGAATAAACATGAGCAAAGGATAATGGGCACTGAAGAGACCATTCAAGTTAGCAGGGTATTTAGTTTTTTGAGCAAGGCGGATGGTATCCAGAAAGAGTTCAAAGAGCTTTTTGTAGGTTGAAATGAAAGGTTAATTAAAAGCAAACTCAAAATACTAAGCTCAGTAATCCTGTTTTTACTTATCTAGCACAGCTGTAGTTACAAGGAGTTCTGTAAAATGTTTTTCATCTCCAAAATCTTTTTTATTCTAATCTGTTCCTGAGTGGAGTTGCTTTTCCTTATTGTTCTAGTAATGTGATGGTCAGATATGGAACATAGGGAGTTCAGGAACTTTAGAATATAGGGAGTGCTTGCATTATACTTACTGTACTAAATATTGTGTGTCTTTCATATTTTACTTGTTTGTAAAGATTCTGAATGAATACAGCTATCTTCATCTCTGCTATTGATAATGTTCTCCAGCTTAAGTTTTGCCTTTTGTAACTGCTGGTTTTAAGGCATTCCCAATATAAAAAGCTCTGTTTAATTCAAATTCCAGATGAATCTGTTTCTTAGTTAGAGTGAAGGTCATTTTACCTCCAAGAAGTGCCGAACATACTACTTCAGATTCAATGGATTAAAATCTCATTGTCTGAATGCTTCTCAGGCTTACTGTCAGTCACACTGATTCTTATTAGTCCTGAAGTATTTTATCCCAGCCTCATCAGCTACACCTTTAACATGTTGCTAGCACAAGATATCTCTCCTCAGTTCAAGAGTAGCATTTGGTCTAGTAGTATTGGGCTGAATTCTGATCTTCAGACAACTTAGAGAAGCCTCATATCCCCAGGGCTGGTCCTCAGGGGACCTTGAATCATCCTGATACCTGATGAAAGGACAATACAGAAGAGCTCAAGCCGCTAAGGGGATCTTTCAAGTGCATTGACATGACAGCAGCTGTTGTAGTTGATGGTGGAACCAACAAGGAAAGGTGCTTTGCTGGACCTGGTGATTATGAAGAATAAAGAACTGGTCAGGGATATGAAAGTTCAAGAAAGCCTTGGCTATAGTGACTGTGAGAGCATGGAGTTCAGAATCCTAAGAGGAGGAAGCAGGAGCAAAAAGCAGGACTACAGCACTGCATTTCAGGAAAACAGACTTCATCCTCTTCAGAGCTCTGCTTGGAAGAATCTCATGGACTATGACCTTGAAGAGAAGAGGGGTCTAGGAGAGCTGGCTGATAGTCAGTAATCATTCCCTCCAAATTCAGGAAAGGACCACCCCAATAAGCAGGAAATCAAGCAAAGATGGCAGGCAGGGATGAGCAAGGATGTCCTGACTGAACTCCAACATAAAAAGGAAGTGTACAAAAGGTGGAAGGAGGGACAAGTGACCCAGAAGTATAGATGTCCTGTCCAGTCTTGTGGAGGTGGGGCCAGGAAAGCAAAAGCTGGTCTGGAGGGGGATATAAAGAGCATCAACAAAAGGTTCTGCAAGTACATAAACAGCAAAAGGAAGACTAGGGAAAATGTGGGCCTGGTACCGACTGGGGCAAGAGAACTTGTGACAAATGATTTGGAAAAGTCCAAGATGCTTAATGCTGCCTCTGTCTCAGTCTATACCAATAAAAATGGCTTTCAGGAATCCCAGGCCCCTGCAGCTAGAGTGAAAGTCTGGTGCAAGGAGGACTTGTACTTGGTGGAGGAGAACCGGGTTAGGGAGCAGTTAAATGAACTGATCATACATAAATTCATAAGGTCTGATGTGTTGCACCAGTGAATGCTGATGGAGCTGGCTGAGGCCGTTGTGAGGTGACTTGATTATTTTGAAATGATCATGGCTATTGGGAAAGCAGATATCATTCATGTCTGCAGGAACAGAAAGAAGAAAACTTTGGGGAACTTCAGGCTCATTGACTTCAGCCCAATCCCTTGGGAGATGATAGAGGAAATCCTCCAGAAAAGGACTTCGAAAGTCATGAAGGACAAGAAGATGATCATGAGTAGCCAGCATGGATTTACAAAGTAGTTTACTCATGACTGACCAACCCTGGCAGCCTTCTCCAACTGGTAGACAAGTAGAAGGCATTGGATGTTGTTTATCTCAACTTGTAAAGCCTTTGACATTTACCTCCCATATTACCAAGTTGACAAAGTGTGGGTTAGGTAAATAGACAGTGAGATGGATACAAACTAGCTAAATGACCAGGCCCAAGCTGGGATCAGTGTCACAAAGTCAAGTTGGAAACAAGACACTAGATGTGTCTAGGCATCAATACTGGGGCAAATCCTAGTTAACGTCTTCATTGATGACCTGGATGATGGGACAGAGTATACCTGCAGGAATTCCATGGATGATACAAACATGGGAGGAATGACTGGTACAGGAATGGTTGGGCCATGCTCAAAGGGACCTCAACAGGCTGACGAATCCTTATGAAGTTCAAAAAGGCAAAAGGCAGAGCCCTGCATATGTGGAGGAATAGCCTCATTACACTGAGTTGAAAAGCAGCTTGGCAGAGGAGGACCTGGGGGTGCTGGTGGACAACAAGCTCAACGTGAGCGGTGCACACTTGCAGTAAAAAAGGCCAACAGCATCCTGGGCTGCATCAACAACCATGGGGGATGGTCCTTCTTCTCTGCACTGCTCAGGCCACATCTGGAGTGCTGTCTCCAGTTTCCCAGTACAAGAGAGACACGAGTATATTGGAGTTAATCCAGTTCGGTGCCACAAAGATGATTAAGGGACTCCTGTGAGGAGAGACTGAGGCAGCTGAGACTATTCAGCCAAGAGAAGAGAAGGCTCAAGGAGGGCATTTTACCCATGTGCACAAATCAAGGATGTGAGGGAATGAAGATGAGGAAGCTGTGGTCTTCCCAGTAGTGCCCACTGGTAGGAAAAAAGACAATGGTGCAAATGAAAACATATGAAATTTCATCTGAACACAGGAAAAATTTTTTACTGTCAGGGTGGTCAAACATCTGGAACAGGTTGCCCACAGGGGTTTTGGAGTCTCCATTTGTGGAGATACTCAAAACCCAACTGGACATGGCCTTGGGCAGCATGCTGTAGCTGATCCTGCTTGAGCAGGGGGCTTGGACCACATGAGCTCAGTAAGTTCTTTCCAACCTAAATGACTTTGCAACTCTTAAAATCAAGGCTGTAGTATCCTGTGTAATGACTGTGCTTACAAAGTAAGCTTTGGCCAAGCTTAGCTCTTGTGATTTTTCTTTTTTAATTTATTTTGGAATCTGCAGGTAGTGATTTGGGTTTTGTTAGAGAAAATTTTCTTGTAATGTCACTAATAAGCATTTTGAGGGGCAGACCTTTTGATTAAGAAATTGTCGATAGGCGTATCTGTCTTACTGAAAAGGTCTTCAGAAAATGAAGTCATAACTTCTCTAGCTATTCCGGTGAATCCTGCTGTTTCAGCCTAAGTCTTCTATATAATGCAGCAGAATTAAGCACAGCCCCAGAAACTGCTCTGACAGTGCCCAGGAGGGAAAGCTATGCAGCTGCTGCATCGCACAAACAGAGCAATTGCACAAAAGTTGGAAATCAATGCTTATTGGTTTTAATTGGGTTTGTATATTAGGGCTATGCTAGTTTAATTTATAGTTGCAGTTTCTTTTATGACCATGTGTTATGTGTAGTACCAATATTTGTATTTCTTTTTAATTTACAGGATGGAGGTCTGCTCCTTAATAATCCTTCTGCTCTGGCAGTTCATGAGTGCAAGTGTCTTTGGCCGAATGTTCCATTGCAGTGTCTGATTTCACTAGGCACTGGTCGGTACGAAAGTGAGGTAAAGACCAATGTCACACACACCAGTCTGAAAGCCAAACTGACAAATGTTATCAACAGTGCAACTGATACAGAAGGTTGGTGTCTTAAGATACACTTGTACTGTGACTGTCTTCAGTTTTATTTATGTTTCTTAGAATTATAGTTCCAATTCAGAGAATGATCTTCAACCTTTTGTCTTTCCCCTTCTCCCCTCTACCAAGCCCCATGAAACTAATTGAAGCATGTCTTTTTGTAACTTACTGTGTATAGTTTTAGTACCAATATTACCTGTTTTCTGGAGGATAAACCTTTTTACTTGAGCTTTAGGATAAACGGCATATTCTGGAATTAATTTAAAAATAGTATTTTCTTATATTGTGTTTTTCTCATAACACAGAAATGCTTAGTAGTTAATACAGAATATTGATTTTCAACAGCTTCAGAAAAAGTATTTGATTTCTGATCTTTCTTATATATGCTTTTATACCTTTATACTTTGCCAAGGACTGTACTGTATGTGCCAGTCCTGATGACTTCCATTGCTGTCAGGAAGAGCCAAGCATCTGTTTTCTAAAATAAATTCAGTTCCTAGATGGGAGTACACTGGAACCGTGTCACTAGCAGTTTACATCTGTTTTGTTTTTATAAACAGGAAATACTGATATATAGATAATTTCCCCCTCCCCTTACAAAGGAAACTGATACTGCAAAAGGCCAGGGAACAAGAAATGCTCTTACAGTCTAGATCCCTTGCTGACAACTGTCACTAGTAGGTAAAAACTAGATTTTGGATTGCCTTTTGATTTTTGCACAGTTGTGGAAAGGCAGTGGGAATTGTGGGAAGGAGGTATGTGCTGTCCACTTTCTATCAGAAAGTTTCATTGCAGATGAAAAATGAGGCAAGAAATTTGATGGGAAGAGGAAGAAAGGAAAGTTCATTGTGGAGACCAAAGGAAAAGAAATGGAAAGAGGGGAGCATAGATTTGAGCAAATGGGAACTTATATTACGAAGGAAAAAGGGAGGGTATTAAATAGGGCAAGAAAGACTGGATGTGGTGAGACAAGAACAGACATAGATGAGTAATTTGCAGGAGGAGGGGCCAAGCCAAGAGATTTCAGATTTACAAGAATCTTTTGCTGTGATCTTACCCATGATTTTTTTTTCACTTCAAACTTTTTATATGACAATAGATGTTTAAAAGAATGGAGCAACATGATAAGAATGGAAAGAAGTTAGAATGAATGCTGAATGAAGTGACAGAAATGGAATTTTAAGTGAGCCAACAGAAAGATCTAAAGGGAGAGAGAAACAGATTATAAAAAAGAACATACAAATGCATTACACAGTTAGTTTTTTATTATTTTACTATTTTACTGAAGTAATTTAACTTGAATATTTTAAATTAATAGCTGTAAACAAAAGAAAGGTTTAATCCTACATATTTTTACTTTGAGATTGCAGAAGAACATATATCTGTCGTTTCTGTAATACTAACGTTAGTACCAAGTGTAACAAATCATGGGTATCCTGAAATAGGAATATGCAAATTACATTCCTGCTCTTCAGGATATGCTCTTACTTGTTAAGGAATGGAATGTAATTAAAAATCTAGATAGCTGCAAAGCCTACTTAATTGTCATAGCATTTAAGTTGTCTTGGAATAAAATGAAGCTTTTCCAGAATAAACAGAGCTACAGGGTCATTTATAAACCTTCTAATGAGAAAGGGGTTTTGATGAGACAGTGGTAGAGAAATGTTTACTCAGCAAAGCAGCACATATTTACTCTTAGCGTGTCATTCCAGAGCAGTTGTTGTTCAGAGCACTTGCAGGACTGTTAGACTCTCTCATGTGAATTTAACTGTTTTCTTCATTTGTTTTCAATACAGAAGTTCACACCATGCTGGATGCACTGTTGCCTCCAGATACTTATTTCAGATTTAACCCTCTTATGAATGAAGACATACCTCTGGATGAAAGTCGTAAAGAGAAACTGAGTCAGCTGCAGACAGATGGAATTCGTTATTTAGAACGAAATGAAGAAAAATTAAGAAAAGCTGCAAAAATACTAACACAAGAAAAATCAGCTTTGCAGAGGCTTCAGGACTGGATAAGATTAAAGGCTGACATGTATGAAGGCCTGCCGTTTCTTTCCAAATTGTGAATAAGTAATGCATGAAAGATAAATGTAAATCTTGTTCCAGAAAATCCATTTGGTACTGTAAAGGAAGAACGTTTATTCAGGGTAAATAACATCTTTGGAAAGCTATCAGAATTCTGGAGAAAGCCATTCAGGATGGCTGTTTTGTGCACACTTGTTACAAGGTTTTATGGTGTTAATTATTTTTGGAACTTAATGAATCTTACTGTTGCTCTACTTTAATTTCTGAAAGTTGGTAAAACTGAAAATTATGAAAACAATTGTGCAATGCATTTTTGGATGTATGTACTATAACTATGGTGGCAGAAAACCTTTATTTATCAACTACCAGGCTTATTCAAAGTTAACAAAAAAAGATTAAATCCTCATTCACTTTAGTGTAGGCAATATACTTGCTAGGCTCTTATGTAGGCAGTGTATTTAATAGAAATGTAATGTTCTTGCAAAAACTCTGCCTGTGTTAATTGCACTTTTACATCTGAAAGATAACATTTAAATTTGTTTTTTATTTTAGTGGATTTTGTACATAACAGTATTGAGTAAAATGTTTGAATTACTATAAATGGCTATTAAATTATCAACACTAACTGGTATTTTTAGAACTTTCTGCTTATTGTTTTCACGGGAATAACTGCAGATTGATTAATTCGTTATTTGAAAATAATCCCAAGTCCCAAAACTTCACTTGAGCTGCTATTCCAGTTATAGGATAAAGGAAATAAAATCCTGAAATAGTTCATATGAATGAAAAGGTTTCTCAGAGAAACTTTGCCAAACTTGAGGTGGATCTAGACAAGAAGAAAATTAAAAGTTGAAACGTCAAATTATATAAATTTCTTTTTTGTCTTCTAACTTTCATATATGCATTCTCCTGAAATTACCTCAGGGCTTTGAAGTTAATGTTTAGAACTTATTCCAGTCCTACTCTCCATTCCTTTGGGCATACTTTCTGCATATGCCGTGAGGGATGTCGTGAGCTGTGACAACCCAGTGTGTCAAACAGCATTTTCAACAACAGGAAGGAAGGTACATGGGAGTTCTTCAAAACAGTGCAGTGAAATCTGAGGTAGACATAGCTGCTGTCACATGTTGGGCTGTACCTGTTAATAAGATTGTTTGCCAGGCGCCTGGGTAAGTGTTCGTCTTGTAGACAGCTACAACGCATGAGAATATTGACTAGATAAAATGTATGTTCCATGCAGTAGCTAAAACATCCAGTTTCACCAAAATCAGTGTATTTGTCACGTTGCTGTTTGGAACTAATCACCTGCCATTGCATTATCTACTAAAAATAACATTTATTATGATAGTCACCTTCTGTACTTGTTTAAAACATTGAAAATGTTACTAGGCTGCAGTTCGGAAAGGACCTATGAGGCAGACAGCTGAGATCTTTGCAGTTACTACATAGTATTCTTGACTGTGCAAGAAAACATTTGATTGGGATGTTTTGTTTTTTTTTTTAATTTGATATATTTTTAATTTTGACCTGTGTCATTTTACTCAGATATTCATCCTTTTCTGGTTCTCCCTCAGTTCTCTGCCTTGTTTGTGCCACATGAGGCAGAGATGTATGATCTTAATCCAACTTTCATTTATATAACCTCCCTTTTGCATTCCAATTACTAAGAACTGAGTAAAAGAATAATGAGATCAAACCTTTCCCATAGGTGTGAGATGATTCAAGCATATAAAAAAGAAATGTCAACATTATTTTGGTAGAGGTGCCTTGTACAGAGTGAAACTGTGTTGCCAGCATCCTCAGTCAAAACAGACAGTATCAGGTAGTCTCATGTAACACACATTACACACTTCCTTTTCTGGCAAAGAGCAAAGTCACAGCATCATCCATGAGATATCAAAGGCATAATTCTGAATTCATAAGTTTCCAGTCACAGTTTTTTGGGGCAAGTATTATCTAAGGAAACATGTACCTTTAGTGAACAAAGTGATAACATTTCCCTTTAATTTTTTTTATATAAATAAAAGCTCGTGTTCTGAGGATTTTATTTCAGCTAGGGTAAGATCTGGATTTGTGATGATACTGGAAGCTGCTGTCTTATCTTCATTCACCCCTTTTTCCCCTCGTCTTTATTGCTATAACAATATTTTTCTAAAGTGTGGCTTTTAAAAGTACATATGGAATTGAGTTGAGCTATAGGGTAATTAATTCAGACTGTTCTAGGCCTCTGTGCATATAAATTCACAAGGTTCTTGTATTGAATGCCTTCAAACCAAAATCTTTGATACTCGGTGCTGCAAGTGCTGCACTGTCTATCAGGCACTAATTAGGAGTTTGTTCTCCTCTCTAAACACTTTTTAAATGTGGAGATGCAATAGGTGTTTCACTTGAGCTGTAATTACTTTTTAGTTACTTCAAAAAAAATTAGCAATTTGCAGAAATCCTAGCTACTATGTGTGTGTTCCTACAGCAATCTATATAAAGTAAAACTATTTTCAGGAAGTTTGAGGCATTGGCTGTGGAATACCACATGATACTTCAACAGCAGAAAATGGAATAAGAACTGTAATGGAATGAGGACTTGCTAAATTAGGAAAAAGAAATTTAAATTAAGGGGGTTTATTGATAGGGAGCAGGGGAATTAGCACTGGGTTAAATACAAGCAGGTTTTAACTGGTCATTGTGATGGACTGAAGAACATGATAATTCCCTTCACAGATGAATCTAGGAGGGATCATGAATATTTTGAACAATATGATTTCAGTGCAGCTTGGATTTGAGATTAGACTAGAATGAAAAAAGTGCCTCTGAAGAATAAAAATGTTAACAACTCTACTGCAGAACATCACGTTAAAGGAATCCTGCTTTGAAAAAGTACCCCTGGGAATGCTGTGAGGCTACCCAGTTAAAAAACTGAAATTGACTCAGCAGTCACAGCTACAAAAATAACTGTATCAGTGCA
Source organism: Struthidea cinerea (assembly GCA_013397865.1). Lineage (NCBI taxonomy): Eukaryota > Metazoa > Chordata > Aves > Passeriformes > Corcoracidae > Struthidea > Struthidea cinerea. The sequence goes on along the minus strand of VZTI01003147.1, from coordinate 209,182 downwards.
CCAGACAATTTCCCAGCCAGGAAAATGTGAACAAACCTGAAAAAATTAGATTAATGTGAATTTTGAATCTAGAATAAGCAATCACAAGAAGACAGTAAGTAGATAAGAATTCTAGGTAACTTGTGCATTCAGAGATGACTTTAAGGTTTTCTGACCAGATGAGTGTTACCATTTGAAAATGTGCCTGGTCCGTATCCTGGAAACAAAATCAGGAACTTTATTGGTGTCCCTGCCCACAGCAGTGGGGTTGGAACTGGATGATCTTTAAGATCTCTTCTAACCCAAGCCTTTCTATGACTGTGATGAGTTTAGGCTTTAGTTGAGAAAATGTCAAATTTGCAAAACTGACAAAATGTCTTTGCTCTGATTTTGAAAGGCAGAAAGAAAGAGTCCAGACTAGGAAACTAAAAGGAATAGGCATAAAATAATCTCCCTTTATGCAAAGTCAGAAAGAGAAAAGCCTCTTAGCTTTTCTTAGATGACCTCTTAGGTCACCTCGTAGTTTCTAATTATCTATGCAGAAGGAGATATTAATTGAAGGAGGTTTCATTACCAAGGGAAAGAAAATAAAACTTAAATGTTGAAGTGTGATCACTTTAAGATACTTCCTGTCAGTGTTCATTCCAGTAGTGAAATGAAGATACCAATTCTATGGCACAAGCTGCAGGCAGCCGCAGTTGAATATAATTATAGTTTTGGTCAGTGCTATTAGAGAAAGCTATCCAGACTAAAACAGATGCAAAGAAGGGCTGCCAAAGGGAAGATTAGGAGAGTGTGATTTGTTTCATCTAACAAAACAAGGGCTGGAATGAGGGAACCTGCTGCTGTTTAAAAATACTTCAAGAAGGAAAAAATAGTAGGCTAAGGGACAACACTTGCATAAAACCAAAAGTGCTCAAACTTAGTCAGAAAGTAAATTTAACCAGAAAGTAAAAGGTGCTAAACCCCTGAGGAGCCAGGTTACAGAATGGCTACACAGAATTAAAAGAGCAAAAGAAACTGATTTAGTCTAAGTTTTAGAAATTGAACTTCTGAAGGGGGTTCTGTAATGCACTGTGCCTACCAGTCTCTATGGCCAACTGAATCCCTTTTATTTATGAAGCAGGTGAGAACTCATTAATCCCTCATATACAGCAGAATCTATAGGCTTCTGGAAGTGTCTAACAGCTTCTTCTCTTTAGGTCTAATAGATAAGGATTATGTCTTGTCTTTGATCTGTTACTTACATTTAATTTATTTTGCTTTTCTTGCCGAGCTGGTAAAGGGAGCTGATACAGGCTGAAGTAATACAAGACACATGACAGGTGAAAGAAAAAATTGGTATGTGCTTACTGTTTATTGGTGACATTAATTTTTCATCAGAGGTTAAAATAATTATATGCTGCTGGGTCAACAAGTAGTGCTGATTTTCTTCCATTACAAGATTGTTCTCAAAATGACAAGTATTAAATACAACCATAATCTATTGCAGGGGAGTATGTGTTAAGGCCTCTCCTTTCAGCTTCAGGACTGCACTCCAAGCCAGCTGTGATACAAACCCGTATTCTTTTACACTCAACTACATAAGGCAAGAAGGGAAATCCAGTTGTTTGGGTTTTTTCACGCTGTTGCTTAAACAGTGAGTCAGATTTTCAGCCCTTGCAGAACTTCTGTTTGAAGGACAGTTTGCTGCTCGAAGATACATTCTTAGTGCAATTATATTCATTTACAAAGAAAAACAAGCATGCCAAATGCCTCTTTCTCAAACTCTGCAGGAACGAGACGAGTAGGCTCCTTCCTTGCTCCAGCTGCTTATCACTGAGGTGTGAACTCAAGGAGCTGCTGCCCTCCAGTTCTCCTGTTTGCTGCTCAGCCTCCTCATTCCCAGCCTCCTCACTCCCATACGTGCAGCTGTGTCCTGGTACGTGCCCGTTAATTCCAGCGTGCCACCTGGTCCAATACTCTGCTGATGGCCTTCACTGTTTGCAGCTACTCATATAACAACAAAAATTCTTTAAATTGTTCTTTCTTCAAGATTTTCAAGAACAATTATTTATTTTAATAAAGTTGGCAGTTTTCAGTAAGGGGGAACCATTTGCAATTTTCAACATACGGTAAAAATTAAACAAGCACTGAAACCCTGCATTACTTACATCCCTGGTTATACATGTTTATGGCAACAAGTCAATTTTGCTTTTTATTTATGATTTCATTTTATTTATTGGTTTCTCATATAAATATCATTAACTGCTATTTCCCCATATAGTTGCAATAGCATGAAAAGTACACAGGAGCATTTTGAAATCCTTACCTTTCAGGAAGAAGCTGTAATATAACATTTTCACATAAAACCACAGAGAAAAACTAGACAGATAACTAATACCTTCAGAGTGCAAGGCTGAGTTCAGCAAAGTTATGCTGTTAGCATTTAAAAGTTCTTTTCTTTTTCAAGACCTTGGAAACTGGAAAGGGAACAGCTTTTTGTTCTTACACCATTATTTTTCTAATTGAATGATGTAATAATCATCACACTAATACCACAGGGAAATAGTCTTCTAGAATATCTTAAAATTTGGATAGCAAATCCTCAGAAGTAACTCCTTAAAAATCTGGCCTGTGTCCAGGGCATCATTTCAACAAAGCTGCTGTTCCATGCTTCTTCACTGGCTGCTCTGTGGAAACCAGAAATATGGTCCTGTCCTTTTGTAAACCTCATTTGAATGTATTGTCAGGGAAGTGAGTCAGGCAGTCAGATAATTTGTAACAATGGGACAACAAGACCTTTTATATTGCTAAGACAAAAGAAGCAGAAATGTTGGAGAGTTTACAAGCTGAGTAGGGAATGTCTGTATCGTCCTACAAGGAAAGGTAGGTATTTCAGGTACTGTTTAATATGTGGAGTCAAAGGACAAAATCATTGACACTGCTAAATCTGACTTCAGAGCATTTCTTTACAGAGTCTGCTAGGACATAAGCATGCCATAACTTCCAAACTTGAGCACTGTGTCCATTCCAAGCAGGTCTAAACAATCTGGTTATGAATACAGCAGGAAAGACAATAATATTTCTATAGCAGAGTAAGTTTTAAATAATTTGCACTATATATGTCATAAATCCTTGGGAAGAGCTACAGATCAGTAAGGAAAGCTTAGATGAGATTGTCAGGAAGCAAGTGTGCTCTGGACAGCTGTTTATTGCGTGGATTCATATATATCTATAAATGGTTGTGTATATTGGAGATGGTAAAGAAAAAAACAACACAGAATACTTCTAGCATGATGTTGTTCCTATATATTTTTATATATTTTTTATATATATGTTCCTATATATTTTATGCCTGGTCTGTAGAGTGCATTCACTTCAGACTGTCTTTGAGAAATGGAAGGCTTTCCCTCATCCATTATGCAGGGCTTAGCATGCTACAGCCTCTCAGGTAAACATTATCTCTTTTCAAACCAATACATTTACAGTAGGTGCATCATAATTCAACTTAAGAGAAACACTGTTAAAAAACAGATTGGTTTCCTGAACTGAATATATCCAGCATATGTTAGATCATGACTGTGGGGTTGCTGCTGTCTTTTGTCAGTATGAGTTGGTCACTGGTATGAGGTGCTGTCCCTGTGGCATACCCAGAAAGCAGCATCGTTGCCATGCAGTTCCTGCTGCATGGGAGCTTGGTGATCCTGCAAACAGCCCTGCTGGCACGGGACACTGCAGCTGCTGGACACGGGCAGCAACTGGATGTTCAGCAGATAATCCTCCTTCACACTGGAGTTGGAGCCACTTCATATTAGTGGTCTTTCTGACCAGTCAGGCCTTTAAAAAGTCAAAGCACACAGAATAAGATAGTTCTCTTTCCATCTGGAGATAATGAGGAAGAAGACTTACATCATTATTACCATCCAGGACACAAAGCCTTTGCTTTCCTCCCTCACAATAGCTCCTTGTAAAGAAGCTCTTGCAGCCAGGCCTCAGAAAACAATACTCCATGGTTACAATAGCTCACAGTCAGCTCAAAGTCACTAAAAGCACTAGATAGGACAAGTTCTCAGGTCCCCAAAATACTTAAAATGTCTGGTTTCCAGTTGGGCTTAGAATGCCAAACCCTGAAGGCATTGTGAGAGACTAACAGTGTCAAGAGGTCCCTCTGCAGAAGGTTCCCATGGTAAGTTCCCCAGTGCAAAAGCACTTCAGAGGTGTGGAGTCTCCAGTAGAAATGAAATCCATCTGACAGCAGGTACATTGTTCTGTTCAGCGGGTAACCTTTGCTATGAAGAGCATCCCTGACAGACCTGGTATCAAGTGCCCAGCTGACATATAGGGATGTTTGTGAAATAGGTAGCTATTCTTAGCAGGAAGATGGTGTCAAGCCTTCTCCTTTCTGCCTGGGACAGTTCCTCAAAAGACGATTCCCATGCCAGCCTTCTGTCCCAGAAAAATCTACTGTACAATGAGACAACAAAGTTTGCGAGCCAGATTCAGTGCTGGGCTGAGCAGTTAGATCAGGTTCCCAGATGTATGTGGAAGGGAGCGTATTTCCTGAACAACCCAAAGGATCAGCATGGGTGCTGCTCTGCTAACCCTACAAGCCACTTGTATGACTTTGGTTGTCACCATGGGGTGACACAGCAATAGGCAGGCTGATATTCCAAATTTATTACTCTATTGTGTGAGAGGGCACTCAGCTGCTGGTGGTGGTAAAACCTAATTGGTCCCAATATGTGCCTGTGCTGCCATGCTTTTTCAGAGAAGTGCTATCTGTGATTCTACGAAAGCACACCTCATGGAGGGGGCATGGAATATGTCTTGGCAGCCTCAAATCACTGCAGAGCATGAGGAGGTGTTCTGACTGGAACTGTGGAAGTCATGTTCCTTGAGGAACATGGATCCTCTGGACATCAGCTAAGTCTTTCTCCAGACCCCCAAAGCATTAGAGATGTAGGCAGAGGCATTCTAAGGAAAGATAACAAAGTAATGTGAAACTGCACAAAGCAGAGCAAAAGCCTGTTCAAAGTAGCAAAGAAAACTTCTAATTAGGCGGTGTACTCATCAGTATGTACTTTTTTTATGATGACAGTTTCTAGACAGCTTTTCTTTCCTAGTTACCTAAAAAGAAATGAGAATAAAGAGCATTTTCAGAAGGTAAGTCACCCTGTCAGACTGTAACTGTAAAAACAAACACACTGCATCTCATAAACCCTTTCTCCACAACAGTAAACAACAGATTAGAAAATTATTGAATGCAGTTAGTTTTCTAATCTGATGCAGACACGCTCAAATAGCTTTATAGAGATACAGCACTGCAGCCTTCCTTTAGCTTGAATTAAATAGTAACTGCTACAGCTAGTCTGTATTTTAGTGTTAACCTCTGGTCTGCAGTCACTGCTGTGAAGGTATACTAGTTTGAAAGCAAGCCAGTGAGAGACTCCAAATCAGAACTACAATTTAATAGGAAAATTAAAATAAATGCAATAGTACAGAAACACCGACAGAGTCAGGAACAACCTGACACCCTGTTGGGCAGGGTGGTGGTAGGAGTCCAATTAAAGGGTGGCTGCAGTCCTGTTGAAGTGATAGATGTGGTTCTGTTGAAGTGGTGATCATGTAGAAAGGTCTGTTGCTCCTCAAAAAGTACAGTGGTGGTTATGTAGCTCTTCTCCTCTGGGAATCCAGTAGGTAAGGGCTGACTGTGGTGTTCCAAACCTCAGATTATATCCAGGTGGGAATGCTTGGTTCCTCCCCCTGGGCGGAGCATCTCACAATGGGATGACGTAATTTTTTGAGGCAAGCATTGAGATTTGATGTCCCATTAACAAAAGATATCCCCCAGAGGGAGTTACCAGGGGTGTGTCATGGAAGAGATAAAGAACACTGCCCCACCTGGTTTTAAACAGATGATGACAGAATACATACTTTTGGTTACATCTTACATTGTAACCTAAGACAGAAGGTCAACAAATCAGATCACAGAAGGCTCAGTGTCAGTGTTTTACATCTTCATCCACGTATATGTGCTAGACCTGTGTTGTCTCTCATCTCCAAGCATAATGTCTCTATCATTACTAAAACAAGATGTCACGGTAGATGGTGGCAAGAAGTCAGCTCTGCATTCAGCTGCATCTACCCTTCCACATCACCATGAAGATGTCTAGGATTTCATAGCTTCGCTCAGACAAGTCATCTTGCCTTATTCTCATCTTGCTTTCAAGGTCTAGAACAATAGCTATTGTGAATCCAGGTCTTGGTTTACTCCCCTAGGGAAAAAAGTATGATAGCATTTCTGTAGGAGTTCTGACCTGAGTACTGTTTCAAGATGTTCCCTTTTTCTTTCCCAAAATAGATCAATTTTTTTCTATGTCACTGTTCCCCATTCTGAAGTACTCTTATGTTTTTCAGCTCTGCCCTGTGGAACTTGTCTGACTTCTGACACCCTCCTACCTCTGTGTTCTAAAGTACTGTCTTTAAAGATCACATGTCTAATTTTGAAACCCAATGCTGCTGTTATAAACAATTGTTAATGGTTTACAGAACAGCCTTTGTGCTCATGTATTTCTCTGTTTATTTCTGGAAAAGAGTGGACTTGCCTAAGATGGCTCTCTTCATGTTAATTCTTGAATTTCTGCCACAGAACATAAAATGATGAAAGTGTTACAGAAAAAAAAGCAACAAAAATGTCAGTGTTACAGCATTTCTAAACCTTTGAGCAGAGCACAAATTTTTCTTAGAACAGATGATAGAAGAAATGAGAAAATCCTTATTACATAGCTATAGTAACAGAAGATCATACATAGATGGTGCCAAGGGATTGATTTTTATGGTAGAAGGTTCCTCCCTAATCACAATAACAAAAAATAACTTCAGAACATAAGTGAAGGTTAGCAGAAAAAACAAAGTTTGATGTCAAAGGTAATATATTTATCATGTTTTTGAAGAGAAATCTAGATGACAGATGAGTCTGTTTGGTTTGAAAGCACAGATTGAAACAGTAAGCCTCAAATTCATCTGTGTATTGATTACAGATACTCATATACCAAATGCAAATTTCTACTGATTGTGCTAAATGAAATGATTATTTAGCATATTTAAATATGTGAGGAAACTCAGACTTAAAGCTGTTTCTGTGATCCATGAAAAATAGTGAACATGTGCATGCACACATCCAGAAAAAAAGGTGAATGTATCCACACCCAGTTAGAAGTTCCCTGTAAAGAGTACAGCCATTCTCCTTGCTCCAATTTAGGGACTGTATTAGATTTAAAAATCATGGAATCAGCTCCACAGATCCAGAGGTTCCCACTGCCTCTCCTAAGGTTGGCTGACCCACATTGCCTCTTGCTGTGGGCATCAGAGTCTGCCAGCTACACTCGTGAGAGCCAGTGCCAGCCTACAGGCCACCTTGCTTGTCACCAGTTGGGAGTTTCAGCACCAAGGAGCGACAAAAGTGCAATGCTTTACCTTTTTATGCTTGCTTCCACTCTGCCTTTATTATTAAAGAAATCAGAGAATCATAGACTATCCTGAGTCAGAAGGGACCCAAGAGAATCACTAAATTCAGCTCCGGACCCTGCACAGGAGAGCCCCAAGAGTCACACCATGGTGCCTGAGAGTGTTGTCCAAACTCTTCTTGAACTCTCTCAGGCTGGTGCTGTGACCACTTCCCTGGAGAGCCTGTTCCAGTGCCCAACCACCCCCTCTGGGTGAGGAACCTTTTCCTAACATCCAGCCTAATCTTTCATGCCATTTTCTTGGGTTCTATGGCTGGTCATGAGAGAAGAGATCAGCACATGTCCCCCCTCTTCCCCTCATTATGAAGCTGCAGGCTGCTATGAGGCCTCCCCTATTCCCCTCTAGACTGTTCCCCATCTCTGTGGCCTTCTTCGGATGCTCTCTAATAACTTCATGTATTTCGTATATTGTGGTGCCCAAAAGTGCACACAGTGCCCAAGCTGAGGCTGCACCAGCACAGAGCAGAGTGGGACGATCCCCTCCCTCAACTGGTTGACAATGAAAAAAAGAAAAAAATCAGTTGGCATTAGTCAGTTTGAGTAAACCAGGAAAATCTTTTTTCACCACTCTTGGTGAGTGATAGATTATTACACAGTCTGTGCTCTGTCACTTCAGCCATCTGATCTGAGGCCATATAGCTGGTAACTACACTAATTTGCTTCTGCAAGTTTTCAAAATACTCAAAGGAACTCCCGAGCTGAGGAAACTGCTGGACTCCTGTAGCAGTCAGCATCACAGCGAGCAGGGAAGCAGGTTCTGGCACCGGAAGAGGTGAGTGATTGTCCTTTAAATGTGAGCCCTGCCTGAGCACTTTGGAAGGAGCAAGGGTATTTACAGAATGAAAGACTGACAATCTTAGGAACACAAACTGGAAAAGGGCTCACTTCCAGTGACAGGAAAGTGTGAACACCAGGCATCATACATCATATTTATGGGGTTTTGTGTATTTGAGTGACACACAGCACAGAAATGGAAGATACCCAAACTTCACGATAATTGCTGTATGTGATAACAGCTCTTCCAGCAAAGTGTAAATAGTGAGACAGAGAAGAGTAATTTCCAGTACTCTTAGAAACTGTGTAACTTTCCTCTAGTTTGTGGAAAGAAAATTATATGCTCTTGCCAGAAAAGAATGGAAAAATAATGAAGCTCTGGGACTATGTGGCAAAGGGCAGAGGGTTAGGGGGGATCAAGCAGAAGAGGACATAACAAAGTATTTGGGTGCTGTACTGAGGAGTGCTATGCCAGTAAACCATGAAATGGAAATGATTAAACAAAATACAAAAACACAAGCAGAAGCTCATCTGCTAGAGACAGAATAGAAAAACTAAATAGATATACTTGCTGTTTATGTATCAGTGCAATTTTCTGTCAGGATTGAGGGGATAAAAGAAAGATATTCCTTCTGTTTATGTTGATGCTCCTACTGCACATGACACAGGACCTTTGCAAATTCATTGCACCTCAAGTCAACGTCAAAAGCATGTGGAAATTATGTCTAGCAGTATGTCATCTGATAGCATTTGGAAAATCTCAGCATTTTAAAATCTTAAAATTCCTTTCTTTTGTTAAATGTGTGTAATTACATTTCTTGTGATGCACAAAGGCATTGGGTTTAATTAATTTCTCAGGTTCCCTAATTACCATTTTCAGCAATTTTTTTTCCTGAGTCATTTAAAATATTTAATTAATCCGGGGCAGATTTCTTGAATCCTTCTAAATTCCCAGTTCATACCTAGAGGTCCATGCAACTAGAACATTCCCATGGGACCTCAGCTCCTCTTCCTGGTTTCAAAAGGGCTGTTGGTTGACTGTTCCAGTGATCATCAATCACATCTTCTAAATGCAACAAAAATGGTGTGTTTGTAATTTAAAACTAATTGCATCCTCAGAATGTTTAGTAGATTCAAAGAACAAGGTGTATGCTAAGCACGCAGACAAAAAAAAGCCCTTTGGGTATTTTTGTAGTTCAAGACTAAAGGATAACTTCAAAAGGACTTAATTGATACAATTTTTCACAAGGTTTTCCTCTCTGTCTTCTCAGTTTCCCAGGCAAAACCTTACCTTTTTTCTAAGGCCTATACACATGACCAAAATTTATATTCATGTATTGGAAAAAGGAGCAGCCCTTACTTTTTTACCAACTTCGCTCTTTTTCTCTGTCATCATAAAAGACTTCAGTACATGCTTAGTTTTTGTGAGTGTGCATGGAAATCATTAAGTTCATTCACATTACGGATATGCACAATAAACAAATGTATTAAGATTTGGTGGATAGGAAAAAGTTTCACTAAAGCAAGATTTATAGCTCTAATAGCTATTATTAGGCACTTCCAGAATCTTGGCATTGCTTCCTAGATCATTTCCATAATGGATAAAACTCCACTGAAGACAAAGTCTCTTAACATGTGAGACACTTTGCTGAAGGATGAAACAGGTTAAGTCATAACATCAAGCTTGACTTTAAGCTCCTGTTTTTGAAAATGGACCTGCTTATTATTCAACGCTTTAGAAGCCCTTTGGACAAATTGCCTGGTGTCTGTAGACTTTTGATCTCTGTGGAGTAGTTTTTCAAGAACCTTGAACCATGAGTTAGACTTCTAAGAGATTTTTAACTGTCTCAGCCAACCTCTTCTAATGGAAAAATGTGAACTGTAATCATGCATACAAAAAGTGTTTGGTGTTTGCAGACAGTTTAATCCACTATGTGTGAAGGACTTCCTTCCTTTATTTACATATCAGATAAAACATTGGTCGGTCCTATTGAAATTAATATCAAATTTCCGTTGACTTTAGCCATTTCACCATCTTGAACACAGCTGTCAAAAATAGACGTAGTCTCTGTAATATGACAGGGATCATACTAAATACACATTTTATAATCCTTTCTCTCTCAAGTTTCTGAAGTTTCAATGGTCCTTTATATCCCTTCCGATCATCTTCTGAGCATGGACAAAAGCACTGCTATCTGTATATGATGGTATCTGTGAATGTTTTAAATAGTTCACCTCTTCATTTTAACTGAAAAATTGGATCTCTTAAGCATTATCAGAGCACATCCACCTGATCGATTAAACTTGACACAAAACCAAGCTGATGGTACTGTATTCCTGTGATTAGAATTCTCCAGGGTGTTTCACATATGCTTAACTCCTTTTCCAGCCTTTTCTAACTAGCAGCTAAGAAGTGGAGTATTCCTAAATAAAATGGTGCTTTCATCTCTCCTTCTGAAGGTATTTCACCTTCCATGGAATTATTACATACTCACAGGCACAAGAGAGAATGCTCTAATCATTAGTCAAGGTACCATCTAGCCACTCAGACAAGGGAGGCCAGTTACAAATCTAACAACGGCAACAACAACAAAAAATACACCAAAAAAGTACAGTGAAATATGTGCAGACATAGGGTTAAAACTCAAGTTTCCCCATACACGGTCAAATATATCAATTACACCTTTCCTGCTTGTGTGAGATGTATTTCATGTGTGTAATCTTACTTCCTCTCAGTGTTTAACTATCCTGTAAGGGTGGATTGAAAATTCTATCTTCATCCTCAGATGTTTTGTAAGGCTTGTGCCCTGAGAAGTTGATTAAGCAAAAGAAACAACTGAACCCAGAGTTTCTGCTTTCTTTATCTGCACTCTAATGATTAAGCTAATGGAAGATGGGACTGGTAACAGCACCGACAGTTTCTCCTCTCCACCTACTTCTCAAAGAACAGGATCATGTCCTTTCATTTTTCATTCAAGCACGTAATTCCTGAAGGAAGTTCCTGCCCTGTGAATCCCTGGCAGTATTTGCCACCAGCATTGAATATCTGAAGTCCGAAAGTTAGATGGCATTTCCATGTGGCTGTCTCCAACTGGCTCTTTGCTTAGCCTGCCAGCCTTCTTGGGTTCCAGGAGAACTCTGATTTCTTGTAAGGGAAACCTAGGTGATAGCTTATGAATCAGGCATGGAAGTACCTAACTCTAGTTACAAACTGTCTTTTGAGAGAATAATTCTGAAGCCTTAAATTATTATTTTTCAATTCTTGACAGCACATCACAACACTTATGTGCAATGTCTTTCCTGTACAATCCTCTTGCTACCCTAGTTCTCAACATATTTTACATCAAAACACAACCTCTGCCTGGTGCTCTGTGAAAGCTGATTTGTTACAGTATACCAAGCAGTACAGCTTTTAACATCAGACATTATCACTTAAGCTTTTGATCTTGTCTTTGGTCTCTTTTCTGCTTAGACATATTCTCATTTTATGCTGCTATAGTAAATAAATACTAGATTCTGAAGAGTATTAGTCCAGCAGTTAAGTGCATGTACTTTATTATTATGGTATTAGAAAAACCTCCAAAAGAAATATGAAGTGCCCATAAATAAACTAGATTAAAATTCATCTCAGAAGTTGTTCAGTGTTTTTTTGGGGGCCCCCACAATCTACTGAATATGATTAATCTAAATTTTATTGACTTTCAATACATTCAGTGGAGTATACCTCACCCTTTTACGTTGTGCGAAGTACTTTGCGGGCTACACCATGCTCCATTCACCATTGTAAGACCTCAAAACAAGTGGAACAGTGGGACAGTGGGATAACTCATGTTAAAATCACATGGATGGCATTCAGCTGAGTAAATGCAGACTCTTACAATGTAGACATTTACAGCTAAATGAGACACCCGCTGGTCCTGTTACAGTCAACAGAGAGAAACAGGCATTTCTAGGATGCAACTTGACTTACTCTAATGTAGACATCTAAAATAGGTTAGATGAATCATACACTAGAAGTGCCTATTTCTGGTTCCCTTTATGCTCAGTGGAGAGAGTGACTAGCTCAGATGCAGACATTCACATAGTAGACATCTAAAGTTAGGTGAGATGAACAACCGAAGATGTCTTTCCATATCCCTTTAAAATGTCTGCTTTAGGAACAAAATGTCAAAGAATTATTTTCAGCTAACACTAGCCTTTTCCAGTGTATCAGCTCTCTGAGTATTTTATTTGTAACCTCTTCCTAAAAACACTTTTCAAGATCCAGATCACAACTGATACCCATCACAGACAAGCTTTTGATAGCTTTTTTTTCCTTAGTCACAATACTGCAATCATGAATCAATTTTGTATCTCAAGTAAATGTGTTGTGTACCCGATCAATGCTTCCCTAAACAAAGACTACAAAAAACTCCAACAGATCAATGCAGAAGAAAGTAGTAGATGATAGCTAAGTAAACCAAGGTTGGTAATAAGGAACATGAAGACTAAGACACTATGTTTGGAACTGCCCATCCATGGATATTATTTCAGCAGGCAAAGTGAGAAGAAAGGCTACAAAAAGTAATACGATGACTACAGAAAAGATGCAAGCAACAGAGAAGAACTCTGAAAGCTAATATTCCTTCAGCCACACAATTTCTGCTTATCATAATGGCTGTTATTGTCTATGCCACTAAGCTCAGTTGCTTCTTTTTGCTTGGTGCCACCATCCTACTTTCAGTATGGGTAGCACTCATGCAGACCAGTAGATGCCATCACCAGCATCACCAGTAGCTCCCAGCTGTATAAACCTTTGAATTTACTTGTTTACTGATAATTATGCCACCATTTGGAAAGGTCTACTTTGTGCTATTGAATGTGTATATCTGTTTATCTCAGTAATATAAAAAATATAGAGTTAAAATTCTCAAGGGAATCACAAGGGTGTAATCATACCAGCCACAACACTTTGGCTTCATCATACATCAGTAGAGCTGTTTATTACATCAGTAGAATTGTTTATTATACCTTCCCTGCAATAGTAAAATCTTTTAATTTACTTAGGTTTTGTAGTCTAATTTCCACCAAGTTGTTTGCCACAGCCCATTGGTTTTGTGCTTATAAAGAATCGTATGCTGGCCACCCAAATACTAACCAGATCTTTGATCCTACATTTTAAGAAAGGTAAACTTTCAACTCAAATCTTTCCCCTCAAGTGTCCTGCAGTTCTACAGTGCACCTCCTGGAGGTTTGGCTCACCATATTCCCCATGGAATCCATCAGGGATGCAAACAGATGGAGGATTTTTCAGACAGTTTTCTCTCTGCATTTTCTACCTGTATTTTCTCGAAGCCAGGAGTGGCTACACGATCTCCTGATGGAACACAATATTCTGGAAGAAAAGTCAGGCAATATCCTAGCATTTTAAGGCCACCTGTGCACATTTACTTAGACTGTAGTGTTTTTGTAGTTAAATAAATCAGTTGGGAACATGGGACCTGTATAGCAGAAAAGAAAATGTTAGCAAACAAATGAAAGTAAAGAACATTGAACACTTCCCTCTATATAAAAATGGATTTTCTTCACATTTATCTAATCTTCTTTGCATATTCTGATCTCAAACATTAATATCCTGGCCTCAGATTGTTAGGAGTTTGAATATCTCCGAAGTCTGAAGTAGTAGTGTCTGACTTATTGTTTAACCCTTGGATATTTATATGCATGTGCTATGTCATTTACAGAATCTGTTATTCATCTCGAGTGTTATTTCCAGAAGGTCAGATGTTCAGATTTAACTTGCCAGAGTCATAATGTGGTTTCTGCAGAGATGCAGAGTAAGGGCTATTTGCTCATCTTAGGCATCGTGTTTTGCACTATTAAGTTATCATCGTAGAGTTCACCTTGAGAGCTGTTCCCTGAAATGTATCACGGTTAACCACTACAAAAGTTGCCGCCTTGCAATGCACAAAAGGCTATTCCTACAGCGGCTGATCTAAAGGCAAGTTCAGCAGCAGCAGTTAATCACATTTACTACGTGTTAAAGGTACAGTTGGATTAATTTTGAGCAATACTGAGCACAGCCCATAGAAGACTCAAAATTACATTAAAATAATTTCTGATGTCGTTCATTAAATGAACTGCAAGACGTGAAGGGGAAGGAGAGCTCTGTGAGAGGTGTGTTCAGCGGAAACGTTTACTGGGAATAAACCCCGTTCCCGACTCTTCTCCAAATGGCGTCACCCAGAGCTCCCCTTTCAGTGATCACATCCAAACGCCCGCCTTCCTGAACTTGTGAACTGTAAATTTAACGAGTTCAACAGGACAATTCTCGAGTGTAAAATAATATCCTTGTCTCCAGTTTGGGAACTCGCTGAAACCATTTATTTAGAGGGGCACTGCCGGGCTAAAATAATGCGGCTATTTAAAACACCACCCTTGTCGGGGGGGCAGCTCCGGGGGTGCCCCGGGGAGCGCTCGGCTGTCCCGGCCGGGGGAGGGCACAGGCGGGGCCCGGGACGCTGCCGGGCACCGGCGCTGCTGGGGAGGTTCAGAACCGGGTCGGCCGCCGGGTCGGTCCGGGAGCCCCTGAGCGGTGGTGCAATGGCGATTCCACCCGGGCTTCAGCCGGGGTGGCGGCGGGAGGGAGCGAAAGAGGGAGGGAGGAAGGGATGCCCAAGATGGAGGCGCCCCGCGCCCCATCAGGTGCGAGGGA
>VZTI01003147.1:158191-193492 GCA_013397865.1 Struthidea cinerea | reverse complement strand
GGCGGGCGGGTCGGGGCCGGGCGGGCCCGGCGGAGACGCTCCGCGGCTGCGACGCGCCCACATCCCCGGGCGGGCTCAGTCGCCATTTCGTGCGCTGCCCGGCGGGGGCGAGGGCCGGGCGTGTGCGGGGGAAGGAGCTGTCGGTGCTGAACTGCCGCGGTCCGCGTTTCGGCTCTTGCGCCTTTATTTATCGCCCGTACTACTTTGGTTTTTTTTTTTTTTTCCCCCCCCTCCTTACAGTTGCGATTTTGTTTAGGCATGAAATAGCTACAATGTGTCTGAATCGCGGGCTTTTCGTGTTTTCCCTATTTTGGCTTCTTGATGGCGATTAATGCAGAATATCGTGGTGAAGTCTGTGCCGTGAGTGCACTTGTCTCTTTGGTTATAAACTAATAATTAACCAAGCCTTCAGCTGTCGCTGAGGTCTTCAGCGTAGATCTGTTAGTTTTGAAGTCTGAAATGTGTTTAAACCAAGACTTCGGAGTCTAAGTGTAAACAGTACCTGATTAATAATGCCAAGCTGTTTAAATATTTAAGATCATAGTGTGCTTCAGCCCAGTCAATAAGCCTGTTCCATATTGACAAGTACTCTGTGAAAGGAATGCTATTACTTAGCTCTCTGTGTAGTTGGATAAAACAATGGAAAATGTGATATATATAACTCTACAGTGAAACCTATAGATCATGGTAAGATGTTCTTTTATCCATAAAGGTCCAGCTTTTGTGTGTTTATTCAAAACAACCTCCTACTGAGTGAAAAAGCCAGTATTAAACACCTGGGTTTCTTTTTTCTAATGTTCCCTGTCTTTGTGCATTTCTTTTTCTGTGTCTGATTTACATTCTTAATTAAGTATATTGTGGAAAAGGTAGATGAAACCTGCAAACTTTAGTGTATCTAACAGGTGCACTATTAATCATTTCAACATCTTCCATAATTTAATGTAATAGATCTGATAATTTATGGATAGTAGTTATATGGGTCTGTGCATAAAGCAGGTCACTATATGACATCAGAAAGCATCTGGACTGTATTTTGAGTTTGAGAGCAGCTTATATGCCAAGAGACGAATCTTGCCGCTGTTCTTTGGCAAAGGATATCAGCTGGAAAGAGAAGGATAGTTTAGTGTTACGTAGCTCAAAGGACCTAGAAATCAGAAAAGTGACTTGCAGGTACAGCATCTTTTTAATATTTGTCTAATGTGTTTGATGTTATCATTTGTATGAATGCATCTCAGGCATTTGTTTAGTTTTAAATAGAAATTGCAATGCAAGTGGCCAGACCTGCTAAGAGTGTGATGCCTAAGTCTGTGAAAGTTACTTATTTGAATTTCAAAGTACTTTGAAATTCTCTTGGGTGTCTAAAATTAGCTGTCAGACTATATCAGTATAGAACTGGGAAAGTGTTACATTCTGAGAATACTGAATGTAAAGAAGCAAACCCAGAAAGCTGCTTGGTGGTGACAGAACTTGGGATCCATTGAATGAATTCACATTCTGGGTTGTGCAAAGGCAGTGCAGCTAAAGGCAAGCTGTACAGCTGTGTGGCCACATCGGGTGGCGGGGTAGTGTACATCCATACAGCTGATGCTAAGGATGGAGCTTATGCCCTCTTCACAACTCACAGATAAACCCACAACTAATCATACTCGTATTAGTATCTTAGTTCTGTCATTAGCATTACTGACCACAGTAGAATTATTCAAAAGTAATAATGTTCAAGGTGAATGAGATCACCAGAATCTGAGCCTTAGCTCAGATCTTCCTTATCTTCTTGAAGAAAGCATATTATTTATCAAGCGTACCACAGCTTGTTTGACAAAAAGGGCTGTAATAAGAAAATCCGGCTTTTTAAAATGGTCTTTATTTTCAGAAAATGAAATAACAAATCCAATGATGCATTCTGATACCTCCTACTAGCTTGTTGCACTCTGGTGTTTCTCTCTGGTGCTCAAAAAGGTGACAGCAGAAGCTTTAGTAACCAAGTTAAGAGTTTCTTGGGATTAATGAGATGTCTCTCTAATTGTCAGATTTTATTGTTTTGGGGATTCTGGTTTCAAGTCAGGAAAAGGTAATGCATGTTGCCCATTCTTCCTGCTTTAGCGAAATGACTCGCCGTGGTATCTGGACATAAAAGATACTGAATACACTAAGGGTTTGACGGTTTTTTGATAGATTATTGCACAGCTCAAATAGCTCAAACAGCCTAAAAATTAAATCTGTTTTGCCTGTGCCTGTGAAATTGCTGTTATTCTGTAGTTTTATTAATCTGTCTCAAATCACCTTGAATTGTGATTACTTAACTTCCATTATATTGAAATAGTACAGTAAAATTGTTCTGTTCAGTTTTCACTGGACTTGTTCATTTTTTCATGCTTTATGAACAGAGTTGCTGAAATGGGAAGTCATACAGGGGAAAGTATATCTTGGTAATGAAAGCTGAGGGAATAATGTAGGAGGTTGTGTGTTGGGCAATATGCAATGAATTTGATTTTGCCTTCCTGAGTGGGCTGATAGTATTTAAAAAATTCCATTATACTTTCTCCGCAGTCATAATTTGTTGCATTTTAAATTGGTAAGTGTGTGTATTGCCTCTTCAGCATTAAGGACATTGTAACTTCTGCATTTATGAATGCTGTCTCACAAATGCAATATTAAGGGAATTTGTAAAGAGTTAATCTCTAATAATAAGATTAACATGATGCGCCATAAGTTTTGTCCTGCAGTTTGTTAACCAGGAAAGGATAGTTGCAAGCTAGCTATGTTGCTTCCTTCTGAGCTACTGGAGGCTGGCTGAGCTTTCAGTTATTTACCTCAATAGAAAACTGAAAGGGAAAAAGTGAACAAAGGAGGTCTGTTTTGCCTGTCCCACTTGCTGGGCTGTTGTCTTTGCCCTTTTCAGTGAAGGAGGGGGTAGAGCTGGGTCAAAGTTGAAGAACACTGAAAAGGAATTCAAGTCTTATGTGGAAATGTGAATGATAGCTTAGTTTGAGCGCCGAACACATTTGTTTGAATTGATTTTTTTCTGTCTGTGGGAGCTTTAACTGACAGATGGTGATGGACTGGCATATAGACTGCTAGAAGGTACAGCTAGATATGTGTTCAGACCCTGATTAGACACTCAGTAAACAAGTGCATATCTGATGAGACTTTTAATACTGGAGATACTGATGCTAGACACTGTGCGACACACTAGACATTTGATTGTGTGAATTAAGGGCAGACCCCTGCAGCTGGCATACATTCAGGCTTACTTGTCTAGCCTAATTGCATTGCAAATACTCCTCTGGATTGATCTTTAGCTTCTCCCTTCTAGTAAATGTTGAATAAGTACAGAAATGTTCATCTGGATCCTCTATTAACTGTTGTTAAGAAGCTTTCAATTTTTTTTGGTTTGCTGTATGAATCAGGATGTATCTTAGTATTCATTTTGTGAATACACTGTTTTCCTACACTGTTTTGCTTTTGAAATGGCTCAATTCATAATGTGATTACAGCTTTCCCCTTGTTAACTTTTTAGTATGGAAGCATAACAGCTTGAATTATAAAATGTTTCTGTAAGAGCTCACAGTACCCTCATTCTACTTTAAACAACTAAACTTCATATAAAAAAGCAGCATTTGATGCAGAGCATCTCAGATGCATAAAAATAGCCAAGAGAGGAAAAAAAGGCTAGTTCAAGTTATGAGGACGTGATAAATTTAAAAAACAGCCTCATTAGAAAGGAACTAGCTGTCTAAATGGTCAGTTACATCAGACAGAATTGGTACAGATGTAGTCTCTCTAAATTCTGTAAATACTCATGTAAGACTGCTGAATTTGGATGCATCCCAATGGGAATCGAGTTGCCCTGATACTTTGTCTGCACCACTAGGTATACATGACCTTTTAATTTCCTCAGATTTAAGGTATGTAATTGTTACTGTTCAACAGCTTGTTTGAGGAAAACAAGAACCGATCCATAATTTCCTGGTTGTGTGAGTTAGTCTTTGGCCACTAATTAGGTTTTTCCGAACAGCCAACCAAAATATTAACATACCATTTTCCTTTAGACTGTTACCTAAGTGAGGAGCTGACAGTGTTTATACATGAGTACAGATTGTCTTTTTCTGATCTGTGCCTCTGACTTCAAACTTTCTTTGTGTTTTCCGTGCTGCTGTGTTTGTCCAGCCTGATTCTGAGCGTTCATGTAAAGGATTGCCTTTACAATGTCATGACACTGTAGGGCTCTGTGTGTTTCGGTGTGTTTGCAAAGGCATTGTGTAATCAATGAGTGCAGAAGTCAGCCTTTGTACCAGATTTGGAGTCAGGAAACAGTTCTGCTGTTGGTGGAGAACAATTCCATGGAGTTAACCTACCAGAGCACAGGTGCTGGCCATGGGAAGGCTCCCCCACTGAGTGTTGTAGCATGGGCAGAGTAGTAGAAATCAACAAAATGCAGAAGAAGAGGAAAAACAAATCTTGAGAAGGACCACTTTTCAAGAATGTTTAAGAGTTCAGTGTTGTTCACCAGTAGGCTTGTACACAAGTTACCCTTTGTAGCAAGATCAGTGGGTCTCTTCACTACTTCTCCAGTGTTTAGAAGAACTAAAAAGTAGGGTTTCCCACCCTCCTGCTGCTCATATCTCTAAGAGAATCAAAATGCAGGAAGTGCTTGATGTGCCTTCCTTCTTAATATTTTCAGGTAATAGCAGGAAGAGGAAAGCTTGGCCACAGCTCTTCTTTGGGTGCGATAAACAGGTTTAGTGACTTGGTTACTTCTACTTTGAGTAAGCTGGAATCTGTGGCTCCCTCCACCAAGCCCCACCACCCCCTGTAGACCAGTGCTGTGGTCTCTGGACAAACTAAATATATAAAAGGAAGTTAAATCCCCTTGTATTGGCGCTATTTTGAAATCTATGTAATTTTTAAATTGTCAGCTCAGCTGAATTTGTTATATTTTGTTGCATTTGTTATATGGCAACAAAAAATCAAAACCTGGTTTTCCTGTTGGGTGAGATGAGATGTTGATAGGCTGCGTTAGCCATTTTATTGGTTTTTAATCTCTTCTGACTAGGTAATTCCTACTGAAGCTCAGAAAAGAAAGATATATTCCTTTTCCTTTCCCATCCTTTCAAAATTGTACAGGATTTGAGTAAGTTTACAAGAGGGAACTCTTCATTAATAGAGGAGAGAACAAAAATGGAGTTTTTGCATACAGTGCTGACTACCCTGAGGCCTCTAGGCATTCTTGAGTCTTGGAACTGTAAGTTTTGTGTCCTGGTCCAGCTGCTGTGAAGAGCTGTGCTCTCTCCATGGTGGAAAGTTTTTTACAATGAGAACAATCAGCCATTGGAATAATCTCCCCAGGGAAGCGGTTGATTCCCCAACACTGGACACTTTTAAGATGCATCTGGACAGACTGTTGGGACATCTTGTCTAGACTGCGCTTTTGCCAAGAAAAGCTGAACCAGAGGTCCTTGAAATCCTCTTCCAATGTGGTGTTTATATGGTTCTGTGCTATGTTCTTGAGGCTCTTACAGACAATCCACAGTCTTCCAAGCTCTTCTTTCTGACGCAGGTGTCATTATTATTCCCTTGGCCTAGGTTTGATTAGGGCATAAGAGGCAGATAAGAACTATTATCACTATTGGTGCAACTCAGTCCAAGTAGTACTTACAAGGGTGTTTGGCACAACTTCGGGCTTGTGAAGGAGCTCATCATTCATTTTGGAGCTGTATGTACCTTATGTATAATTTGGTTTGCCTTTTGCCTATTGGAGTGGTTGTGTCTTTATAGCAGTTTCTATATAGTGCAGTTCTGAAACCTTTAATGTGAAAATAGTCTTTTAAATATCCCTGTTTTCCCTCAGAAGCATTTAATGTATTTATGGACCTTGGAATCTAGTAGCCAATATTTCAATGTATTGTGAGGCGTAACATCTTTCCTAGATGACACCAAACTTATAATCTCAATATAAATTGAAACTTTGGGTGTTTTCTGCTTTTCTGTAGTTGGAGTGCTTTAGAAATTGTATCTAAACTTGGTTCTAGACAGGGACAAAATGAGGAATATCTTAACTTAAATGTGAGCTCTTTCTGCATGGTAAATTTGAAATGTAGGCAATTGCGTAACTGGAACACAAGCCAGTCCAAGGTGACTAAAAGCTAAATATCTATTAGACCTTGTAGGTGGTAGTTGTATAAAGTGTGTTTTTAACTTAGAAAGGATAAAAATGTTGTAACATGTAAGAGTGTGACCACCAGAGGGCAGACACAGTGTTTAATGACTCCAACCCAAAATCCTTAGAAAGGAGTCTATGACTATAAAAATGCAGTGAGATAATGACTGAATAAATAACAGAGTAAAAATCCACAAAATTTCGTACACTGACAGAAATATAATACTGTTTAGTGTTTAAGATGAAAGTAAATACATCTGCTTAGAACTCACCTGAGGTTTTGTATTTCTACAGTGGGAGTCAGAGTAGTTCATCAGATCATGCAGTTGACCTGTAAATAATGAGTTCTTAAACTTTGCTCATTTGCCTTTATATTGAGTCGAGCAGGTTTTTCATTTGAAAATGAAAAGTGCACTCCTTTCTCAATAGTTTCTCCCTTGTAGTTAAAAGAATAAAGAATCTCTCTGAATTAAATTTCATGTTTTCCCAGATATGCCCCAGGATTTGCATATACTTTTATTTAATTAATAACATTTATGCCCTTTGAAGTGTGTAATTTTGTTCTTCAGAGTATTATGGAAAATATTTAATGTTCTGGACCTAAAATTAAGTGCTTCAATAAAGTAAAGTAAAGCTTTCCTTTTTCAGGAAAGCTGTAGTGTAGATTTTAGCGAAAGATGATGTCTAGTAATTTTATTTAGCTTACTTGATAGGAATGTAGGTGTTTAATTAAAGCAAGTCATGTTTTGGGTTTTACTGCTCATGCACTATCTCAAGTTACAGCAATGGTGTCTTTTCTTTGAACTATTTTACTCTAAAACCTAGACTGTTTTTGTGAGGAAAGAAAAGCCTTTAACCCATTGTTTTGAAGCCACAATATTCTTTACAATCATGTCTTAAAACCCTTGGTTGCTCTCTGGGGGTCTCAACTCTACCAGTTATGCTGGAGTGAAGCATCATCAAAACAGCCTTAAATGCTGCCCCAGATTTGCAATCTCCCTACTGTCATTTCTGGCAGGCACAGTTCCCTTAATAACAGGGATTCTGGAGAGATCCTTTGTAAGATGGTTTGCAGATATCACGCCCAAAACTATCTGGAGGAATTTCTCCAAGTTACTACTAAAGTTTTATGTAATTCACACCCTTCTCACCCTCTTGGCATTGAAATATGGGAGTAGGTTTCTCATCACGTCCAGAATTGACAGGGTCAGACACTTGAAAGAGTATTATGGGAATTAACTATGAATATACAAGTCTTAATAAATCATTCACTTGAATAATGTGTCATAGCTTCCCCCCCCCCATGTCTAGAAGCCTAGAAACGCCTAAAAATGAAATCAGAGTTGCAGTTAATAATTGGTTGATTTTTGCACCTGTTTTTAAAAAAAAAATTGGCTAAAGTTATGAGACTTGATAGCTCTCTACAAGAGCCCAATTCTTAGAGCCTTAGATAGAGTGGCAGAAACACTGTTGCTGAGAACATCTGCAACATCACAATCTGTTGGAAGTGGCTGCCAGGGCTAATGCCAAAGTTCACATTAGTAGGAAGATCAGTTGTTGTGTTCATTATGTTATACTGACATTTATATGTGTTTTCGTTTCTGAGGTGAAGCTGTCCTAGAAGAGCCAAACATTCCTGTGAATTCCCCTACCCGCTTGGTTTAAGTGAGATTATACAGAAAGACAACCCAACAGTTTCTAACCATACTCAGGACAGCAAGCTGAAGTAAATAAATACCATTATTTATATTATTACAGATGGGAAAGGTCAAATTGCAAACTAATAGGTAGCTTCCTGGTTTGGCTGTCAATAAGAAGACATTTATTGGAATGGAAGACAGAAGAGGAAGAAAGTGCTGAAACCAGAAGAAAATGTTCTAGACACAATTGACGGGTACTATGCAGTACAGTTTTTTAGCACTTATGTTTTTCAAGAATATTAAAGCTTGCTCCACTAAATATATTCATATTGGTGAATTTTGTTGCTGTTTTATTATGCCAGTGTTCAGTACCACAGTTCAAAAACCATATGTGAAAGGACACATGGTTAGTATAAGCATTCCACTTTCAGAAGCACTTCATGTAGTATGCCTTGCTCATCAAAAGTTTCCTTTTCTGTTGATGAAGCTGCATTTGAGGTGATTAATCTTACTGGTGATGCGGAAGGGAAAACTGAGATTTAGATCAAACTAGTTTAATTCTGAATAGTGCTTCAGTAGCTTCAGTACTGAAAAACTAACAACTACACTGTAAAGAAAATATCCTGCCAATGGCTGAGGGCAATGCCACTAATACTGAGTTTGGAGAACCAGCATGGCCAGATTATCCTCACTGACTTCAGCATGAATGGATGATATTCTGTTGTAATGAAGTTATTGATTAGATACAAAGCTTGATGACAAAAAGCTTTGTATTTTATTTTTGTGACTTGATGAGTTTTGAGATTTCATTCGTTTTTGTTATACTTAGAAGCAGGGGGTGTGTTTGGGTGGAGCGTCCCTTGCACATCCAGCCAACTGTCCTGGGAACTGGTAGTGGTTTCAATGTTACACTGGCAAGTTGTAATCATTAGAAGTATCATCATACAGTAGCTTTAAATAAAGGGCTTTCCATTATATGTATGTCTGCTGATTCCCCAAGCTGTGATTTCTGCTAAGGTTATTTCTATTTATTTTTCAGGTTGCGTATTAACTGTGCTATAAATGTAGAAGTGCCCAAATTGACTTCTTGTGAGCAAGCTTAGGTAAGAGAGCAGGAGAGTAACTTTTTATGCTGTGCTGTCTGATCTGAGGTCAGAATTAGCGAAGCGATTTGTGTCCATTCATTGTCGTCAGTACAGCTGACCTCCTTGATACCAGTTGCACTGCTGAGTGTTCTTCTCTAACTTACTATGTGTATGCGTGTGTTACCCCTGTGGCTTTTTTTAAACTTTTAATCATTATCTGACCCCTTTGCTGCCTTGGATAATTGAAACAAAACTATGCTTGTAGGGAAGGACATGAGGGTGGGAATGACACCTTCTAGGGCGATGATTGTACTGTGCACATCAGCACCGGTTCCCAGCTGGTCCTGAGGTGTAACCTGTGTTTGGGATTAGTGCTGCTCATCACTGGTGATTCAAAGCAGTCGTGGTATAAAGGTCCGATCTTTAAGGAATACGAAAACTGTTGGAATCGCCTAACAGTGTATATAAAGAGATCAAAATAAAACCAAACTTGTCTGCGGTGGTTGGGTTTTTCGAGAAGCCAGAGTTGTGAGGCTGATTGCACTTGGACTGACTGAGAACCTCTAATGCGAGTGGTAGGTGCAACCTTCACTTGAGAAATACTATTCTAATCCTGTCTGGGTAGTAATTTAAAGTACTTGCAGGAACATTGGTGATACAGTGAATTTACTTCAGCTGTTTGAGAAAAATGTGTGAGAAATATGTGGAGTTCTATTTTTCCATCTGGTGTCATTACTTCAAGATTACATGAAAATGTCTCAGTGCATGTGGCTTTTTCTGGTCTGCCATCTATGTAAAATGGGAGTAATGCCTCTAGGATTGATCTGAAGCTTGAATTGGGTTTCTGATCATTTTCTGTCAACTTTGTGCAGTTCAGTGCAACTTTGATAAAACAAATATTTCTAGGTACTATGCCAAAAACCTTAAATTGGAAACCATTAAAGAAGCAACACAGATGCAGATAAAGTAGGTTTAACGTGTTGACAAATTTTGTGAGATGACCATAGTGTTTCGTTGAAAAAGACAGTGTAATCCCTTGTCTCCAAATAAGTTTTTCAATACCGTCTCACAGTCAGACAGCTGTTTGTTTAAAAAGTGAATGGGAAAAGCAATTGACTGGTTTCTGTTGTGTTGGGTAATGCTCATCTGGGGAATCTAATCTCTTGGATAGGGTCTGATGGTCCTTTACCAGAAGGTGGTGCAAGTCTCGTCATCTGGATTAAATGAGACTCCACAAAATATTTTCTGCTGATTATGCACGATCTGTTTCTTTTGGTTTACAATATACTCTATTCGATTTTGTATTTCCTGGCTGTCTTGCATATGCACAGGAGATTGCTGTGTAAATAGGAGCAGTTTCAGCTGCCTCAGGGAGTCTCTGGGAATGCTGGATTCTCAACATCAGATGCTATTCATGCTTGCAAGCAACTCCAGTTGGCCTGTGTGCAGCTGGAGCTGCCTAGGGAAACTTCAGGGACTGTCCATTATTCCCAGCTGAAGAGGTCCTGTTTTCCAGCTGCCTTGTTGTAAAGGCAGGTGAGAGTTTATTCAGTTATCCTGCTGTGCAAGTGCTACAAGGGACTGGTTTGCGATATTTCAGTTGAACAGTTCCTGGTCCACGCTGGAGGCTGGTGAGTAAGTGTGCTGGGTGTGCACACACACACTGCCCTGAGACCTGGTAACTCTGTGGTGCCTTGAATTTAACTTCATTTTTCTCCACAATTACAAATTCGGTATATCTTGCCACAATATAAAGTATATTGGTTTAGACCATAATTTGGTAGTAAAATCAGGATAAAGGAACTGGTACACATTTTACAGAATTTCTGGAAAAATTTTATGGTATTGTGCTGTTTTCCTGGAAGCACGCTAGGTCTTAAGTAGTTTCTGTGCTAGTGTTAGTTGCTAACGTTACAGCCATTGCTACTAACAGCATGTAATGTTTCAAACAGCCTACTATAGCTTCTGAAATTGGATGTCCTTATTCTGATGACAACATGGTGTACAAATGTTAGTACTCCATCAGGATGGTATAGCAGTAGCGTTGAGCAGTAGGAAATTCCATCAGGCCTCTGAGCTTTCGGTTGATGGAGGCTGGGAGGGTATTGCCACAAATGTATCCTTTTCCCTCGGGCATCTGCTTTTAGCTGCTATCAGAGATGAGACCTTTGGGATACGTGTTATTATGCTAAGTGTATGCCACACTTGATAGGACATGCAGCACTTGTATTTTCAAATTTAAAGAGAACATCAGACTAAACTAAACTAAACTAGCTCAGGGCCTGGAACCCTGTTGGACTCTCTAGGATATCTTTCTGACAAATGTTAGTGTAATAATTGAACATATCTGTAAACATAGTGTTCACGGTGTGTTTATGCATAATAAAGTGGAATCCTGTCTTCGTACCTTAAACACAGCTGTACCAGAATCTGAATTATTTGCTATAGGGTAGAACTGCCCAATAGAACTTTGTTTTTAGCATTTTGCATCTCGTTGAAAAGTAAGAACTCTGAGGACCAGTCCAATGAAGGCATTAAGGAATCATTAGGATATTGTATCTCACTTTGAATTTGTTCCTGTGCTGAACAGAGTGAGAGGCAAATGTTTAAACCAGGTGACTTCCAGAAATCCTTTCCAACCTTAACTACTCTAATTATTCTGATGTCTGCTGTACGTTTCAGAATAAGTTTGTCTGTAGTTCTTCTGTGGACGAAAGAACATTTTTTTTTCCCCCATGACTGGGTCACAGAAGAAGTGGGAGATCCTGCTTCTGTCATGTTTGGATTTTTTGTTGTTGGTTTGGTTTGGTTGGTTTTTTTGTTTGGTTTTTGGTTTGTTTGGTTTGGTTTTTGGTTTTGGGTTTTTTTTTTTGTTTGTTTTTGTTTTGTTTTGCTATTTTTTTAACTGGACTTCATGGGATCTCAGTCACTTCTGTGCTGGGTTCTAACTGCCAGGACCCAGAGCGTCCCCTGAGCCCCTGTGCAATAGGGAACGAATGGCTGGCAGAGATTGTATGCTGAATTAAACTCTTCAATGAGCCTGTATTCTGTAATAAGCCATCAGCAGGCCTGTTCAATCAGCTCTTCTCATGTGGGGCTTGAAGTTGGATCTCCCATCCTTAAGTATGTGCTCTAGCCACCTGGCTGAGGAGTAAGTGGGCAGAACTGTCACTGTTTCTGCTTCTCAGGAATTGTGATCCCCATCACATCTGACTTTTGCAGTTCTTCAAGAGAACTCTTGTAGACTTCAGGTGCTTAATCACATCTCCTTAGAGAGTTGCAGAGTGTTAAACCAAAGATAAGTGTTTATCTACCCAGAATATGTGCTGTGTGCACAGCTGGGGGAATGAAGTTCTCTAGGAACTTCTAAGGCTGCGCTGGGACTTGTGCAGTGTACTTGGGTATCTACCTGCATTCTGGAACTTTTTAATGCTAAAAATTAAATTGTTGTTCAAAATTTAAGTAGGATAAGGTGAGTTAGCATAAAGTTTAATATTAACTTCATACCATAAAATTATAATCTGTTTTATTAATGGCAAAACTGTGTGTTACCATCCCATCCCATGGATGTGAGTAATTCACCACACTGGAACATTACGCTCTAGTTTAATTTCCAAGGATAACTGATGATAACTCTCTAATTTAATTTGTATTTGTACTAAAATACTAAACTTCAGTTCATACCACTGTGCTGTTTATGTATACCACAAATGCTACAAGGACTATTCATAAAGTAAAGAAAAAGCCCGAAACCAGGTCTACTACATGAGTCCTGGTTTGGATGTTGCATTTGTGATTAGAAGACATTGATTTGATGTCAGAAGTATTTTTAACAGGATTTACAAAATGCAAATAGCATTATGTAAGGCAGATTACCTATGGCTTTAATACAGGATTGTTTTTAAGCCAGAGGCTACATTTTGCTGGGTTATGTATGTTTGTTTAAAACTGAGCACATTAGGATTAGGCTTGGCCGAATACCATTTTCCAAATCCTTGATATTTTTGGGTTAGATGACTTCAAGTTTTTAATCTAAAATATGAATTGAAAATCCAAATTTTGATTATTTTTTAAGTAACTTTCAAGGTGGATAGCTTCTTGAGTCAGGATGGTTACAAACAATCTGATTCTGTGTTGGTGAAATCAGAAATTGCTGTAGTCCATCATACCCCCATAACATTTTTTCTATGTCGGAGAGCTACTTGGTTCCAAAACCAGCAGAAAAGACCAAATGTATTTCCTGCACAGCAGAACATATGTGGAGAACTTGTCACATTGCCAAGCAAATCAGTCAAGTGTTAGCTTTGTAATGAACCACAAGGAAAATCTTACAGGCACTTGAACTCCAAATCATTTCTCAAAGGCCTCATATGCACAGTACCACAAGTTCTTGACCTTTAGGTGAATGAAATTTCAGCAAGCTTACACAGCTGGCACGGAACAACTTAATGTGATTCTGCATTGTTGTCATTGCTTTATGCTCTGAATGCCTGAAATATGGCACTCCCTAACAGGCTAAGAAAGCCTCTTACTGTGGTAATGTTTCCTTTTGGAAAGCTAAATTGTTTGATGTGCTCAGCAGCCAAGGTTCCCTGCTAACAGACTTAACTGGAAGGATGCCTTTTTGTCCCCCCAGAGTAATTTCAATTTTTCTATTTCACATAGCTTAAGCCTAGTTTCATTCAAATATATTGTCATCTGGTTTGTTCACCAGATTTCTTCCAACCCTTTATCACCCTAGTATTTTTTCCAGGGATACATTTGACAGCAGTTCCTGCATTACAAGGTACATTTAATATATACAGGCCAAGGAACAAAAAGTAGAAACTTAAGAGGGAAAAAAAAAAAAAGATTTAAGCACTTGTGAAGTGTTAGTATTGCACATAAATATGCAAGAAAAAAACCCCCAACCTGTACTTTGCATGTAGATGGTTTCTTCTTTCTAGTTTAAATAACAGAAGTTCTTGTATTCTGTGGCAGGTGTTCATATCCTTAAGTACAACTGGATTGTTTTCCCATCAGCTCAGTTGTTGTTTCTGTGGAACTCTGTTCTATGAGCACCAAAATATTGCTCCCAAATGCCACAGGCCGTAAGAACTTTAAATGTTAGGGAAATAATCAGAGTCTATCCTTCTAGAAGATAAATTCCTGTAGCATTCTCCACCTGCCATTTCTAAGGAGTATTCAGCTAGATGCTGATGCACTCTTCAGTGGGGGATGATGATTATTTCTGAAACCTGAAAAGTGGATTCTGACTTTCAGGATTTTAGGATGGTGATAATTTCTGGTAAAAATTGGCTGGAAGGCACCTTAAGAATAGCTCCTTTTAAGTGATTACATACAATTTATGTTCTAAGAGATAAAAATACAATGGCGTATGAAGCTTGATGTTTCTTAAATACCAACGAAGCAGCTGACAAAGCCCATGGCTTCCTGCAAAAGCTCAGCTTTCCCTGTACCCCTCTGTTTCAAGTAGGCAGGAATTAGTCCTGGAGACATCGTGCTCTCAGCTCTTAGATGACAGCCTGATCAGGGACATACCAGTGCTTTGCATGGCTTCTGCACCTCTGCTCTTGGATAGATGGGATTAGCGGGGGTTCTTGGATTTTGCAGTATGTACCCTGAAATGTGTACGAGGGGAATGGGTGTGAAACACCACTGTGATGGAGCAGCAGTGATTGCTTCCTGGAGTGACAGTGCTGCTGGAAGAGAGGGTCCCTTTCTCTTGTGCCTGTTGAGCTGCAGGTGTTGGCTTGGTTTTGTTCTGCAGGACATTCCTCGTTACCCTCCGTGCTGCCTTTTGGGCAAGCTGAGCAGTCTGCAGAGCACGTGTGCCACAGGCAAGCCTAGTATGAAGCGTCATGCAAAGGGGAGGTTTGACATCCTCGAGTCAGAAACTATTTCCTTTTCCTTGGACTGATACAGAGAAGGGGTAAACATATACACCTGTGTAATAGATATAACTTCAGAGTGACATCTGTTAGCCTCCACCATGTTTTTACCCCATAAACTCATTTAAATGAAAAAGAGAAATGGTGACAGCTCTTCTCATGGGTACAAATGAGCCAGAAGCTGGCAGGGAGTTGTTAAGTGGTGAGTTAGCAGAGCTGAGGTAAACACAGCAGATATCTGGCAAGTTCTCTACTACCACTGTCTCACACCAGTACATAAACTGAGCTGTTTCCTCTGAAAGCAGGAGTGTGCTTGTCCACCTGGGGAAGTAGAACCAGCGGTCTGGCAGCTCGAGAAAGCTTAATTTTTAATGCTGAGTCTGATCCTCCTGGATGCAGTCTTTCCTTGAAGAGGCTGACACGGCACTCTGACCAAAAGGACTCGGATTTGTTTTACGCTGCGGATGTGAGCAGGGTGATGACCTAGCCTTCTGTTTTCCAAAGCTGTGTTAAACCAGTGTGGCCCAGCCTATGTTACTGCTTGCTCAGCCTGTTCTAAGAATCCAAACAATTAGCTATAGATAATATCACCTAATTCCACTGTGAAATAAAAGAGAATGGGTGGCCAAAAACCTGACAAAAGCTGTTTTACTTTGAATAATGCAAATGAAGCATCCTAGCCCAGTGAGCAGGGAGCTTTTCGCCTGTAGCCACAGGTCTTTGTTCCCTTTTCTGACAGACTGCGTATCCATTCATCTCTCTGATTAGTAGAGCTACTGCTACAGTCAGTCGGAAATGGTAAGTGTGTGTCTAGCTGATGTTGGTCTCTCTCGCATTTAGGAAGTCTCTGCACATGCACATTTAGCTGTCTTTATGTTCAAGCTTGTTAATGGTGA
Organism: Struthidea cinerea; assembly: GCA_013397865.1. Classification (NCBI taxonomy): domain Eukaryota; kingdom Metazoa; phylum Chordata; class Aves; order Passeriformes; family Corcoracidae; genus Struthidea; species Struthidea cinerea. The sequence goes on along the minus strand of VZTI01003147.1, from coordinate 177,823 downwards.
CAAGCTAACTTAAGAGGGATTGCAGATCAGTGCTTAGTCCAGTCCCTTTATCAGAGATGTGAGCAAAAACTAGTATCTCTGCATAATAGGAGTCCTAAATGTATTGCAAGAGAGGGAATATTTAGCAGAAAATCTTTCTTTTAAATTTTTTTTTCTTGGAATGTGGTATCTTTAATACGATCTCTTTGATAGTCATTTTAAGAAAACAGAAGTTGGACTCTATTGATTCATCATGGGTTTTGGTGAGTCTTAGTGAGAAAATATTTATATCCTAAAGCCAGCTTTTCAGATCTCTGTCTATTTAGAAAGCCACCTATTAAAATTATATGTGTCATTTCTAATTAGAGAAGTAACAATTTCTATACATGAGAGAAAAAAGACGACTGGAAGATTGTTTTCAAAACTGTTTCCCAGTGTGGCTGTAGACTTTTATTCTGAGATGTGAGGGAGAAAAGAGGTTTTTGAAGGAGGATAAATATTACACACCAGATGCAGATGCAGCTGTATAATGGAGCTATACTGTAAATATCCGCTATGTATATAAAATATACATTAAAAACAATCCTCTTCAGTTTCTGTGTTGTTTTCCCAGTACTTGATTTGGGTTTTTTTCACCCAGTGATTAGTGTTGCCCTGACCTTTGTCTAATCATAAACTTAATCATAAACACCTAACATAAATTCAGTATTTCATTCTAGATATTTTTACAGTCACAATGATTTTGGAACTCTAGAAGGCTCAGTTTGCTCCTTTTCCAGGTCATTTCTGAATACACTGAACAGCATAAGCCTGAGCATGTATCCCTGCAGGACTCAGGACAGCCTCCTGTCCCTCTGACATGATTACCTGGTTAGAGTTTTAAAACTACCTCTTTCAAAATAAGCAGAATCTGTAATGAAGGCTGCAAGTTTGTGCTTTTTCCTATCCCACACTTAATGCTTGGTCTGTGTTTAGTAACCAGTGTTCAGTAGCAGTGCTGTTAGATAATTTCTCTGTGTACTGGTTGCTGTGGTTTTAACCTGCTTTGGTGTCTTAAAATACAGACTTAGGCTGTGAGACACCACTAACTCTAAGCTACTGAAACTTGGAATGGGGAACAGGGAGAAGAGCGTGTAAGGGAGGACACATTTTAGATCTGTTTTATGCAGTAGCTTGTTGGAAGTAGTTGGGAAGAAATTCATAGCTGACTACAAATCAATGTCCCTTTTTTCAAGGTCTAGTACTATATTATGTGTCAGGCTTTTAAATTATTTTTAAATAAAGTAAATGAAAGTCTGATAGCTGACTTTTCCATCTTTAACAACAAAACATCTTTAATGCTCAATTCCACTTTTGAAACAACCTTTTTATAAAATGGAAATGGATACTCGGACTGAATTACAAATATTGTTTTAATTACTTATGGTATAAATGCACAATTCAAAAGCATGTGACTTCTCTCTCCCAGGGATGTAATCATTTAACAATAGTCACGGTTTTGTATAATTTTCATACAAATGCTTGTCTCACTTCAGTTGCTGATTCAATATATGGTGGCAGTTGAAGATGAGGTCATTCTGAGTTCAATCCATTATCAAGTGCTACTTACCTCTGCATCATAAAAGCAGAACTAAAATGTATCAAATTTGCAAAATGGCAAGTTGTCTGTGGAGTGGTGATGGTGAGTGTCTGATGGTGTATTGTTTTGGGTGTGTGAGCAGCTGCCAGGTCACAAAACCAGGCTGCAGAGGTGGGGAAAGTGGCAGAGCCTCTTGCCCGTGAGAGGGTGGTATGACTCAGTGCTCTCAATGAACGTGTTTGACTTCTGAGTGCATTTCCAGCCTTTTCTTGTATCAAAATAGCTGTAACTTTGAGGCAGCCTGACAACATTGCCGTTCTGTGTAGTCATGCTGAGAAAGCTGACTGATTCAGACTTCTTTTTAAATAGTTTCATGTGTAGTGGCTTTTCTGGTTTTGCAGTGCGTTGGTTGTTATATGCTGAGTTAGACTGGCAGTAATTCCTTGCTATAATATACTCTTTTGGGTGCATATTTTTCTCCTATGATTCAAGTTTCCAGTAAATTGGAAATAGCCTTCTTTGTTCTGTATTTCTCTCCACCTTTCACTAGTCACTGTCAGTAAGGGTTTCATTGGGCAGGACATTAAGAAAGGACAGTTGGAGGCGACCAGAAAATGAGAAACCTCAGAGTTCTCAAGGGATNTGTAAGGGTTTCATTGGGCAGGACATTAAGAAAGGACAGTTGGAGGCGACCAGAAAATGAAACCTCAGAGTTCTCAAGGGATGATAAGTGACTGGTAGTGGCAAGATAGCAAAAGATTTCTTTCAAAGAGCTGTGTGGAAGCAGCAGAGAACTAAAAATGCTTTCAGCTGTATTGAGAGAAGAAACAGACTGCAGACTAGAAAACTAGGGAAAAAAATGGCAGGAAAACCACACGGAGAAGATTGCGTTGTCTTGACAACAAAATTCAAATTGGGAACAAGAAAATAGCTTTACATTGTAACGTCATACGAGGCCACCAAATTTGTCAGGCACAGTTTGCTCTTAGTTGAAGCCGTGTGGACTGTCACCAATCACCCTCTCATTTTCCATGTGCCTAAGCATAGTTTCCAGGAGTATTCACCCCATGATCCTGCCAGGTACAGGGGTAAGATTGACCTGTATTTCTGTGGGTGTTCCTTTTTTCCCCCTTTTAAAGATAGGGGTTATGTTTCCCCTTTTCCAGTCTGTGGGAACCTCATGGGACTGCCATGACTTCTCAAATATGATGGATAGCTTAGCAACTTCATCTGGTGGTTCCCTAAGGGCCTGTAGATTGATCTCATCAGGTCCCACAGCCTTGTGCACCTTCAGATTCCTTAGGTGGTCTCAAACCTGATCTTCTCCTGCAGTGTGTGATTCTTCATTCTCCCAGTCCCTGCCTTTGCCCTCTGCGACGTGGGTGATGTGCTTGGAGCAGTTGCCAGTGAAGATTGAGGCAAAACAGTCACTGAGTACCTCAGCCTTCTCCATATCCCAGGTAACTTGGTTTCCTTCTGGAAAAGGACCACATTTTCCCTAATTTTCCTTTTATTGTGGATGTACCTGTAGAAGCTTTTTTGTTGCCCTGGACAGATCTAGTTCTATCTGGACTTTAACTTTCCTAACCTGGTCCCTGGTTGCTAGCACAATCTCGCTGTATTCCTCCCAGGCTACCTGTCTGTGCTTCCACCATCTGTAGACTTCCTTTTTGAGTGTTTTGAGTTTGTCCAGGAGCTCCTTATTCATCCATGCAGACCTCCTGGTGGTTTTGCCCTCTTCGTTGGGGTATATTACTGCTGAGCTTGGAGGAGGAGATCTTTAAATGTCAACCAGCTTTCTTCGGCCCCTCTTCCCTCCAGGGCATTATCCCATGGTACTCTATCGAACAGATCCCTGAAGAGGCCAAAATCTGCTCTCCTGAAGTCCAGGGCAGTGACCTTGCTCTGTGCACCCCTCGTTGCCCCAAGGATCTTGAACTCAGGGTAATCTGAAGTGGCTGGTGTTGCCCCTGTGGGATCTTTCACTCCCTGTTGCTCTCAGGGTCATGTTTATATACTTTGAAAGGGAATGTAAAGAGTCCACATTGTCTCTAGGGCAGTAGCTTCATGTGCAAGAGGTTTTCCCTCAGTCTCTTTCTTATCAAAGAAATGTGCAATTAAAACACAACAGAAAGTCCTCCCATATTCTTTTCCTGGGCTGGATTCATTAAATGTATAACAGGCTGTTGTAGCACCATCTCTGTGATCACAGACATGCTGGTAGAGAATCAGGCTGACAGATGAAGGCAGCACGACGCACTACTGCAGAGGAGTCTCTCCCAGCTCTTTTTTCCTCAGAGTCCCTGAGGCAGTTCATCTCAGCACAGTAACCTATTTCAGTCTTGCTGGGCTGTGCTGCAAATTTCATTAAGATACAAGTAAAGTGAAATACAACAAAACTTATAAGACAAGCTTGATTAGGAGATGAACTATTAAATTCATATTATCCCTAGGTGTTTCTTGATCATTATAATTTTTATTTGAATTTGAGAGCAATTATCTGTTCTAACTAAATCTGGATTTCTCACAAAAAGGGATTAAAAAAATCTTATGTTTTAGAAGACTTAAAAATCTTTATTTTGTAGTTGATTTGTGTCTGTTAGAGCCAGAATTTTTACATGGTTTTTTTTTAAGTCAGACTGTGTGTAATGTTCATCTTCTAAACTGAAATGTCTTGGGTACAGTTAGAAATAATGTTGAATCTTCAGTTTATCCTTAAGGTCTGTCTTGCACACTTGCAATGATAGTAAATTTTTGTGTTGATTGACTGAAATGGGCTTGTGTGTTCATTGAAAGGGATTATATTATTCTACCCACTGGTTTCTGAAAAATCATAAATGCATAATATAGGGATGGGTGTAAAACTCACTCTAGGAAGCATCTGTGAACAGAGGGGAACTCAGGCTGTCCTGCCTGGAGATGCAGAAGTTCAGGCACGAGGAAATGACACTTTGTTTTGGTTCCGCCCCAGAAAACAGGCTTGTGGCCTTTCCCCTTTACTGCTTTCTTGCACTTTGTGGATTCTCACCTACATCTTGTGTTACATTGCAAATTTAGGTCAGACAAGATCTGTTTTATCAGACAGAGCCCTAATTCACTATCTGGGAGCAGAAACTTGGCCTGTGCAAGAGCAACAGAGCTTGTGTGAGTCTGAAATGGGTAGAGACACCCAGACTCTAGTGGGTGAACATTAAACACAATGCTTTTGGAGATCTAGTGGTTAACACTGTGAGGCTCCATTCCTTTCCTGGCAAGCTACCTACCTGTTTTCATGGATTTCTGTGGACTGGACTATTAATTTTCAGCAAAGCTTGGAGTCCACAGAAGGGGAAGTTTATATTTATTTTAAACTGATTTTAGTCATTCTCACCAATTCCTGTATATTTCAGTCAGATCCTCTTTCCATATGCACTTACTCACCAGTGCCAACATTTTTATGTACATCCCTAGGTGTTTGCATGTAAAGGCACTTCCATCCATACTTGGTCCATTACCTGTCTTAATGCTTGTTAACAAATTCCTGCATCCACGGAGTTGACAGTCACAACTGAAATGCCCAGGACAACAGCAAGTTTATAGAAGTCCACTGTTAACACTCACCAAGAAGATTAATTTAATATTAAGTTAGTAATGTCATTTTTGCTTGGTTTTGAGGCTATTATTAATCTACCAGAAGAGTCAGTTTGGCTGGAATAAAGAGACCTAACAATCATGCTGTGATCTATACCTGCCTGTGATCCACTGCATTCTGGAACTCTGAGAAAACTTACCCATAGATTTATGGATGTGCGTGTGTTAGAGGTCATAGTGTTATCCACACTATGTAGGAATTTACTTATGATTAACTTCACCAAAAAATTTATTTGTTTGCTACTGAAAACATTTGCTTATCAGAGTATACTCTTGCCAGTTTTGTTCTGGCTTGACCTTTCATGCAGAAACCTCCTACTCCCCAGTGCTGGTGATTTCAGAGTAAAAAGGTAGTTCAGTGACTCATGAACATGCTGCCATAAGCATTTGTGGCTTATTGAATGAGGCTGAATTTTAGTGATACTCAGTTTTGGTATTTAATACTGTGTTTCAAAATAAACCTAAATGGGTTTTTTTCAGCTTTTTTTTGGTTTGTTTTGTTTAATTAATCATTAATCTATGAAAAACATGAAGGTTTTTATCTAGGAAAGTGCTAATCACTGGGAAATAATTTTACTGCTTGTAGTATTGTACCGGTGAAACCTGCTCTGTGTCATTCACAGTGTAAAACTAAATGATGTCTGTTCTTTTATGGTTAAATCTTAACACCACATAATGACCGAAGCTTACTACTGTCTGAAACCTCTGCATGCCTTGGCATTTTTTATTTGTAAGATCCTAGCAGCTGCTCCTAGAGTGGACAAGTGTTAGTCTGGACAGTGGAGAGGCTGAAGTGCCCACCCAAAGTGGAAGGCTGGATAAACTCGGTCAGGGAGGCACAAAAAGTTCCCACTCAGGGCTCAGCACTGGCCCTGCCTGGACTTGGGCTGTCTCCTGCTGTTTCCAAATAGGGTGTTTTTGCTCTGCCATCCTCAGCAGGTGCCAGGAGGAGTTTGGCTTAGGTTCAATATTAGATCTAAGCCAGCCTTATGCATTCATAGGTTAAATGGGAAACTGACGAGGTCTCTTGGAGTTCAGGGTGCTGGGTGTGTCTAAACTCTCTCCAGTAAGCAGCCTGAGATCCCAGCACGAGTTTGAGAGATCTAGTCTGACTGCTCGTAGCCTTCCCAAGCTTGGCAGGATTTACTAGCCCAAGGCCAGTACAGAAAGCCTGAGTGTGCTGTTCCTCACGGGGTATCTGAAAGGCTGGATTTATGCAAATTTTCATACAGAGCTGCTTTACATGGCTGTGCTGTTGCTGAGCCCACCTGCTCCATGCTGCCTCTGGTACTGTGACCAGCAGCACAGACCGCAGGAGAGGCCAGCGAATCTCTGTGATCACTGTGGGAGTCAATGCCTGGTCCCACACCGCCCTGGAGATGCAGGTTTCTAGCACCTGAGCTGCGTCAGGTGTCACTGCGCTGTGCCATGGAGTCTGTGGAGACACACAGGCAGAGACAAAGCAGGTATTTGAGACAGTCTCAGGCTCTCTCAGTTTTAGTGTTAAGGAGGAAAGTAAGTACGGATAGCTTGTAATGAGTTGGGGTGGAGGATAAAAAAAATGAGAGATAAGAAAACAGAAAAAAGTGTGTCAAAAGTGCATCTTCACTTGGAGAGGGAAAATTCTCTTGTGAGGGAGGAGAGGATGTGGATAGTGAGATCTTCCAGTTGTGAAACCTGGACCGGTTCTTGTGTGTTTCCTGTTGACAGTAGTTTGATAGAAATTACACCGAGGCTAAACTGTGCGGTCTCTCCTTCAAGACAAATATCTTAGCCCAGCCCAGTGTCCTAGGCAGCAATAAATGACACTGTGTGGACCTGATGAGCACCCTAAGGAGGAGTATCGGACCCCTTCTGTGCTAGTGACTGTGTGCTGGAGCATGCAGTGGCCCAGCTGCAGCAAGAGGAGTTGACACTTCTCTCATACTGGCCTCACTGAGATCAGTGCCCTGAGAACAGGAACCGGGTGGGCTGTGCCCTGTCAGGGAGGAGTGGGTGTTGAACCAGGAACGCAGGGGTGTTAATATGCATAAGATAATTGTGGTTTCCACCAGGTTTGGATCCCACATGATTACCTGCTATCCCCTTGTCCAGCACCAACTCAAATGAAATGATAGTAAAGTGATACTTCACTGGGCATATGAAGTAGGAAGACCCTTCCCCTCCTATGTAGTAGTTACCTGAATTCTAGGGCAGAAGTTTTTTCTCTGGTCTACTTCTTGGAATTAGAGTTTTGAATTTCAATCACTTTAAAGCCTTGGTTAAACACTTGGTTGCCTAGAGGAAATGGAGAGGGAAAAATCCCAGCTGGTTTTTGCAGTTCACACCAAAGACTAAGTTTGTCTAGATTTTCCCATTCGACTTAGCTGTAAGAGGAAGAGTTGCAATGTAATTTTTTGTTTGTTTGTTTTGGGCTTTTTTGGTTGTTGTTGTTTCATTATTGTTCATGCAGCTAGGTCTAAGAAACTATAAACTCCAAGAAGGAAAGGTTTTTAGATGGAGAAAAGTGATAAAATATGTATTTTAAAATATTTTTAAAAGCTTTAAAGTATGCATTTTTAGTTGAAGGTTGAACAGTGGAATACTTTATAAGATATAAGGAAAAGTTGTGGTGTTTCAGGGTGGGCTTGTTTGCCATACAGAAATGTAAAACTTTCATTTCATGTTTATTGAATTATGGAAAGACATGGAAAACAGAACTTGGGTGTCAGGCTCAACAGGGATTCTTATGACTTCCTTTCATGTTTTCTTCCTGCTTAATCTCTCCTAAATCAAGAGAAATATCTTGTTATACTTTCAGATAATGTCAGAATTTTCAGTCATGGTTAGCATGCTTGGTAGGCATTCTAATTTCTTCAGTAATTAATAATGTGTGACGAAATTAAAATGTTGGGTTTTTTCCTCTGCTGCATTTCATATGCTGCTTGTTAGGGAATGCTAAATGACTTTGCTGCTTTTGGCCTATTTCAGTTGTCATCATTGTTCTCTATTGAATTCTAGGATGCAGTGTTGTTATTCATTTAAATTCTTCCTCTTCTCTGTGAAGACAGCCAAAGATGCCTGTGTATCAGAACCACCTTTGTTGAAATAATCAATGAGGTTCAAGATGATTTATAGAAAACAGTGGGCGATCTCCCTTTGTTGGAGCATCCTTTGTAATCCTAAGGATGGCACGTCAGTGTGGTATGGCAGTGAGTGGGCTCTAAAGAGCAAGGGTGCATGTTGAGTGATTCATGGAGTACTGAAACAGGATGATTTCAAGTGAGGCTTTTCTAAGTTTAAATGCAAAATTCAGAGGAACATTTTATACAAGTGCAAACACTGTTTGAGAATATGTGAAATATTCGTTATTCTACATTTAATTTAAAATATTAAACCAGCCCAAGACAGTTCTTGAGTTTCTTTCTGCCTTCCCTCCCCTTGGTAAGTGTATTACCTCATTAACTTCCTGGCCTAACAATGGAGACCTTGGAAAGTCTTTTGTGTGTCGCCAGACAGATGATGCAAGGCATAAATACAGCCTTGGGAACATCTTTAGTGTCTTTCTTAGTGAAACCTGAACATAAAGGTTGGTATTTTTAACTGGGAGGATTTCAATAGACTTGCATCACTGTTGGAGCCTAAGTAAATTTTATTTTTTTTCTTGCTGTACTCTTTGAAGTGATGTAATGGGGGGAAAAAATTACAGCATTTCACAAGGCAAGAAAGAAAATCCCCCATGGCATCTGAGTGCTGGTTTTGACACTTCTTAGTGTGAAGGAGAGTGATGACAATAACCTCCCGTTCAGATAATGATTCCCAGTTAATCATTATTTGTGAGAATGTGCTGTATTAAGAATTTGGTGCTTTCCTGACATAATTTTCAATTGACTTAATAGCTGTTAAATTTGACTTGATCTCTCTATGCCCTGCTTAGCATATCTTTCTTTGGAAGGCCTCGTTTTCCTCATTAGCTGTCTGTATCCTCAATTATATTCTTTCTGCCTTCAACAGGATTGTAATTTAGTTTATTAGATGTTCTAGAAAAGAGTGATATCTAGCCAATTGTCAGATGTTTTTTGACAAACTTAATGGTGTTTTCCCAGATGACCCCTAAAGGAACTATGAAGCTGTGTTGCTTTCTAGCACTGGACCCATAAACTGTTTTTCGAGCACAGTGAAAAGAAGAATTTAGTCAAGGTGTGAGGAGAAGCATACCCAGTTTCCTTTTTACACAAAATACTTCCAGGGTTTTTACTGGAGAAAATGTTTTGCTTTTTCACCTTTTACTTAGAATGAATTTACACTGGGTGGTACCAGTGTTGCTCAGATGCCCCTAGAAATTGATAACACAGAAAAGTGAAAAATGCAAGAAATGATGTGCCAGGCAATATATTTTTTTTAAACTTTAAGGCCATCTTCCTGTTAGACTACTAATATTTGATGAGGAAGTTTTTGCTCAAGTGAGCATCATGTGAAATACAAGACTTAGTTACACTTCTAAAGATGCACATCCTAAAGGAAAACAAATTACTGTTGTCTGTTCTCCTCATTTCTATGGAATGCGGAACTTTCTATGGAATATTCTATGGAATGTAGATATTCTATGGAACTCCTGTGGAACTGTTTTTCAGTTTGGTTTTTTAAGTGTCAAAAAAAATGTTTTGCATTTTTAAATTATTTTACATTTTTGAAGTCAGTATCTTTATGTCAGCAGATAACCTGGGAAACCTAATCACTTAGTGTTCTCTATTAGGAGGCTAATGTTTTAAAATGGAAAAGTAGATTGGGATGCTTGTTTTCTAGAGTGCTTTGTTAGCCCTCACATTGGAAATTTCCTATTGAGGTAGTCGTGGTGGTGGGGAAATTAGCAACATATATTTAAAATACAAATCTCTGCTCACCATGCTTAGACCATCAAATATTCAAGTGCCCTTTTCAAAGGCTTATTGCATAATTGAAACAATCATATACTTTTGTTTTTAATAATTTATCTATTTCATTTATTGCAAAATGAGCTCACACAGCATGTGCACAGCAGTCTGACTTGTATGGTTGTGCTGATCAGTGTGTACTGCAGTGTTCCTTATGCTTAAAAATATTGTATTGTAGGTATATGGTGGAGGTCTGCCTTTTTTTAAGGTCAGCCACGTGGGAGTTCTTCATTTGGTGAATCATGTAGGATGGTGCAGTGATTAGATGCCAAGTCACGATCCAGTGCTTTGAGCTAATTTTACTTCCAGTGTGCTGCTTTTGAATTAAAAGCTCTTCCTACTGGCACTGTTACGTTTCTGGCAAGAAAGGAGCTGTCCTTTAGCTGCTCCTTGGTGTGGGGTTCCTGTCAAGGGTCTGTGCCTCGCAGTGCAGGCTACTGGCTCTAAGTTCAGGCTCTAAAGGTCCCAGCTGCTCCCCCAGTTCTTTTAGTGGATGACATGTATGTATATAGGAGGATGCTTCTGTGTGCTGCAGTCCTGAACACAGAGTAGACTTCTAAGAATGTGGGAACACAGAGCCAAAAGTCAAGTGTTGCTCTGAGCAGAGCAGACATTGCTGAGCCATCTGAGTAACTGTGCTGCACCAGTTCTGGATGCAGCTTTTCCTCCAGTGGCTTTTAAAAGTGGTTGAGAACAACTTTCGTAATTTAAACACTTGGAAGGAAATTATACCTGAGAAAACTGTTACACAATACTGAGCTAAAATTAGAGCTCTGTTCAAACCTGGAGATCAGTTTTTGTTATGTGTTCATTCCTGTTTTGAGTCATTTTAGTTCATATGGGTACAGTGATACCAAATTGCATGAAATAAATATAACTTGTAGCAGTTGATCATGTCTCATCCTTTATCATTATGGGAGGGATTGTTAGTGCTGTCTGGTTTTTAAGCTGTCTGACACTAGTGTTTGCTGCAAGCTAGATTTGTTTGAAAAACTTCAGCCAAAGTAATTCAGTCACTTTTGAAGATGATGACAGAGTAGAAGTTATTAAAATAAAAAAAACACAGTTTATACTTAGAAACCTTTGCCTTCCTGTGCTGGATTGATACTTTGTCATAACTAATTACTGGCTGAATTAAAGAACCTTCGATAAATTTTGTCTTGTTTGTTTTCAGTAGCAAAGCATAAGCTGTAACAAATACTTTAACTATGCTGAGTGCATCCCAGCTCATACCTGCAGGTCTGACAAGGCTTTGTGTTTATAGTAATAAGCTATTGGAGCTGGCCAAGTTTGGGGCTTGGCAAAAGAACCAGTGCCTTAGGGGGAAAAGGAAGTTTTCCCTTTGGTTAATAACACTGCTTGTCAGTAATTTTGAGGAATGAATAGCTGGTAATGTGGAAGAGCAAGGAGAGTCAGCAAGCGGGTCACTGGTTAGGCCCATACTCTGTGAGAAGCTGTGAAACTGATGAAGCCGGGACTGGGAATTGCTAGGCAAGAAGCAGATCCTTCCCTGTTAAGCAACTGGGATAAGGTGTCTGCCTTGATGCTGGTAAGTGCTGCATCCTCTAGTGGCCTGGGCACTTCTACACCATGTAGCATTTGGTGCTGTCTCCTTCAAGTCCTACATGGTAATCCTGTGCCTTCAATCAACTGATGGTTTTGGAAGGTTCAGTTCAGTCTGGTATAATGCCAAGACTGCTGCAGCTCAGCAGGATCTTCTTTGTCATAGCATGGCCTTGGTTACGTATGTTGTGTGTCCTGGGGAACGTAAGAGCATACAATGCCTGGGATGGTGTTGGAGCGCTGTTGGCTGCAGTAGAAGTGATGCTGTCCGCTGCCAACAGCCCCCAAGTGAGGTGATAATTTAAAAAGCCGGCTGAGGGAGCCAAACACTATGGATGGTCAAACAGAAGGAGCCAAACACTATGGATGGTCAAACAGATCAGTGCTTAAGGTCCTGCACATACATTTTTTGTACTCATGTGTTGACATAATGAATGTGGCAGAGATTAGGCCTCTGATGTTGGGGGATTGGGAGAAACAGGTTGACCTAGAGGACTGGAAGCTTTTTTATGTGCATGCATTTGGAGGACAGAAAGGGTCAACAGAGTAGGTAAAAGGTGGGACGTGAGGACATACCAGGAAAAACCCTAAGAAAAACCGAAGCTTGGACAGCAGAGAGCATGAGACGAGGTCAAGGCATATCAGTATAAGAAGAGGTGGGATACAGATGTACAGAAGGTTCTTCTAGGCTGAAATGTGCTTGTGAACAGTATCTATTGCACAGCTTCAAAGGTTGACTCCAAAATTTTGGGGTCATCTTTCTATTGCTGTGCATTCCACTGCAAAAGCCTAAGTAGTCTCTTCTGTTGGTGGCGTTTTGCGAAGAAAAGTTTCCTTTTTTATGTTTCTTCTCTTTAGATCACTTGTGCAGAGGTAAGGTCAGAGTTTAGATCACTTGTAACAGGCCTAAAGTTCCAGTTCTGCTTTTAAGCTATGCCATTATTTGTAATGAGGAATAGATAGAATTTCTCTGAAGATCTACTATGAAAGTTTTGCTGAGAGAAATCAGAAAAACTCCGAAATAAAGCTCTCAATAGAAACATTAGAATAAATTTGCAAATGTGGTAAGAACTTTAGTCTCATAATACATGTGCATTATAATCATTACATGATAAGACGTGCTGAAATTGATATAATAAATCATCAGCTTATATAAGGGGTGCGGCTGAAATTATTGCTGGAAAATTTGATTTAATTAGTGTTATGGTTATAGAGATTAGTGTAAAGATAACAGTTCATCCTATCATGTACTGTTTACGAAATATACATGAAATTGGATGGGGGGGAAGCACACGTAGAATCAACAGACAATCCCTCAGTGTTAAATATCAAAATCTTCTGGAGAAACTTTGCAGAAGCTTCCCCATTCCCTAGGACTGAATTCCCTATTACTTCTAGCATGGATGACTTGAGTTGTCTGTTTTCAGATAGCTACTACTTATGGGTTCTTTTCTCACTTTCTTCTCTTGGAGTTCGTGCTTGCAGCATGGCTGAAGCCCCAGCTTCCAGGCTTAGTGACAGTGCTGTCTTTGTGGTGCTGGTGGGTGATCTGTCAGCTCTTTTCCTGCCAGGCAGTGGGGGTTTGCAGCACACAAAACCCCAGTTCCCGCTGCCCATCGGGAGAGCACAGAACTTGGCAGCTTTAATCGTTTGCCAGCTCACAAAGATATGTTGGGTTTTCCAACCTTGTTGCTAAGATCAAAATCATCGCTAGTGGAAGTTCAGTTTTGTTAGCGTTCCCAGCCTCTCCTCTTGGGGCGAAAGAAATTCCCGGGTATTGTAAGGAAAGAGATATGGGGTTTATTTTCTTCATTATCTTAGTTTTGCTGCTGATTAGAGGAGTCAGGTGGTTTCTGTGGATTGCTCACCTTCTCAGCAGGTGGTGAAAATTAATCTGATGCCCTGTAGTTTTGACAGGTGTTAGCAATATATGTACTGGGTGCAAAATGAAAATATCTTACTGTCATTCTACACTGTCTTGTCTGCTGCAGACTGTGTTGTTACCAGTTTGTCAGTGTAGTTCTGTTTCCAGTGTTTCAATACCCGGGTGCCTGAACTAGCTTTCCAAATCCAGATGTGCTTTTCACTTGCCTCTGACGTATAAAAAGGGTAAGGACGTATTCCACAGTGATTTCAGGGAATGAAGCAGAGTTTAGTTGAATGGGAGGCTGATTTAGACTGTCAGATATGTTTAGCAGAAAGCTTAAACATACTCTTAGCATAGATACACTACAGTGTTTGCTAAAAAGGGGGCATGATGTATACATGGAGATTCTGGCCACTGCTGACACTTACTTGTAACAGCCCAATTTGAATTGGATTGGGAACTGGGGTCAGAAGGATTGGGCTGGGGAGAGAGTGCAGAGTCCTGGTAGCTGCAGACTGAGAAGGAGACAAAAAGCAGAACCACCTAAGTCTGGCAGGCCCATGCAGTGAAGAACTTGTAGCTCTTACTGTGATCATGTCATCACCAAAGTTTTTTGTGATTGTTATACTGGTGCTTATCATCTGCTGCTGCTCTGTAGTCCTGAGTCATTTCAGCTCTCAATAGAGAGCTGCCAACTTGACAGTGCCATGTTAAGTAGTGATTTGCAGCTTGTAGACTTCTCTTCTCTTGTATTTAAATCTATATTAAAAAGAATTTTTTAAGCTTTCATTTTCCAAGAAAGTGAAGGTTCTTGTACTTCACTTACATTTGTGGACGTCTGAATTTTATTAGCTTCCATAGTAACACAGAAGGCATGAGGGACTATTTCTTTTCTTCAGCTGACAGTTCCTGTTACTCAGCTGTTTGTCACCTAAGTTAATCCAAGTTCAACATCATTTATCAGGTTACATGGAGGATGTCAGGCCTTTGTAAGTAACAGAACTGCCCTTAGCATGAGGTTTCTGTGTGTTTTGTTCTTGTTCAGTTTAAACATAAAACCAGAATGACATTCTTAAATTATCAAAATGCATCATTACTTTATCAAGATTTGTTTTCAAAATAGGTTTTAATTTTGGCTTACAATTTTTTTTTTTAAAGCAGATATCATCATTGAGTGGCTAGTGTTGTAAGTGGCATGAAGGCACAATTCTTCAAATGTCCTCAGGAACTGGAAGCTGAAAGTTTTGCACTCCATGCTTTAAACCTGAATCTCTATCTCAAAAGAGTTCTTTAATGAATTTTTTATTTTGGTAAACCAGACATCTTGTCAGTGTTCAAAGTCAAAACAACATTAAATGTTAATAATGCCGCCGCTTTAACTTGCTGTGTGTTTTAAAACTACCTTAGTGCTTCAAAGTCAGTTGGTAGCACTCAGTGTTAACCTCAATCAATATATGCCTATAAATCCTTTTAAAGAACCTGCAGTGCCTTTTTTTTTCTTACACTATTTGTTTGCTTGTTGTTTTTTTCTTCCTTTAACCTCTTTGAATACCAGTTCCCATCTTGGATTTGGCTTTGTCATTAGTGTACACTTATTCTCTTGCTGTTTGTAGTGTTTTGAGAGTAAAAGTATGTTTTTAAACTTGTTTGTTGCTTGTGGTCCTCGCCCAAGTATTTTTCCTTTTCTGATAAGGGAGAACTGTACATGGATACCACCACTGGCTGTTCTGATGGATTATCCTAGACAGACTATGACACTGTGGCAACTGCAGAAAATAAAAAGAATCTGATTTGCAGTTGAAAAACAGCTCTAGAGCAACAGCAGAATAAAATATACTTTTGATTTTATTTACTGGTTTACCTAATATGCCTTCAGGTCTCCAGTCTTTCCATAATCGTCCTTTAGGTATTTATTGCTTTTATATACATCCTAATAAACTTTACTGTTCTTTAAAGTAAAATGAAATAGTAGCTAAAATAATTAATATGTTAACTGGTTAATTTTAGGTTTAAGTATATTTTCAAACAAAAACCCCTGGAGCTTAGCAAAGTGAAAACAGATTTTTATTTCTGTGTTTGTAGAAAAGAATTGCTAAAAGCTTATTTGCCAAGTCAAGGCCCACTTGAATAGTCTCTCTTATTTAAGATGAAAAAGAAATGTTTTTGGTGTTTTGAGGCTCAATCATTATTTTTAATAGGCTATGTTTGCTAACGAAATTTCCAAATATGTTTTGCAGAATTTCAGTAAGACTTGGATTTATCGTAAGTTGGCATTTCACCCATCACAGATCCTGAGCCAAAATATTCCTAGTTTAAAAATGAGGTAACATCTCTATCATCATGCTTTCAAGAAAGATGAATAACATATACTGATATCCACAGACCATAGTAGTATAGCTAAAATAATTAGGTCAGATTAAAGTTACAAGTCTGATTTTTCCAGTAAATTCTGAAGTTAGAGAAATACTTGAAGGTTGCTGGGAAGAAGTGTAACTCATTGGAACTGAGGGTTTTGTTAATATGGAGAGGTCGTGCAGAGAGAGAAGTAAATGAGTATGTGATGAGTGGATATTCAGGCTTTAACAGGGTGTTCACAGATCCCTTCTGTACCATGATTTTTCTTTATGTGTCAAAATAGTGACTAATATTAGTATACTGAGTAAAACAGCATCAATTTTAGCCCTGCCCTTAGAAGCCCCTCAAAGGCAAGCCCCTTACTTTCTGAGTTCACATTTGATTACTATGCATGTTGTAAACTCGTCGCCCTTTGAGCCACGAGGCTGCATTTGTTAGGTGCATGAGCTGTCTGCCCTTTGGAGGAGAACACAGCACATTTGCCTCAAGCACCTGCTGGAAGTGCATTGGTTTCCTGGGTATAGCCATTTGGAAAACAGAGCTGCAGGCTCTTGTGTAAGTAAAACCTGTCCTACAGATGGAGATTTCCACTGAGTTTGTAAAACAGGTAGCTATTTTGCAATTCTGTATATGGCATACAATTTGGTAAGCAAAAAAGTGCTTTAAATGGATTATATTTAAATATAGAAATTATATGTAAATTATATTCCTCCTTCTACAATTGAAAAGTGAAATAATTTGATACCTTTAGACTTGTGTCGTACACTCCTAATGAAAGGAGGAGACTGTGTTATTGCAGAGGGACTACATGGCCTCAGGAGGTAATCCAGCAAACTGTACCTGCTGGTGTCACAGAGTTACAGCTGGGCCATTCTTCCAGCTGCTCCAGTTCTGTCTGTGCAGCAGTTCTGGCTGCTGCAAACCAGGTTTGCTGTACAGAGGCAATTAATAAATAACTGAACTGGATCGTTGGCAACTCCAGCTTCCTATGTGCACAAATGATTCCAAACACCTCTCCTATCTAAGCTGCTAAGAAAGAAGAGGTGCATCTGCTGCTCATCAGGTTGTTTGATAACTGCAAAACAGGCTTCTCCAAAGTTCAGGTTCTTGTAGAGATTTCTAGTTGTTGGTTTTTTTGTTGGTTTTTTTTTTTAAATCCTGTAGGAAGTCATGTGACAAATGTGTGAAGTAAGGAAAAACTATAAAGGGCAGAACTTCTTTGGGGTTTTTAAGCAGTGATAAAACCAATTTCTTACATGTGTGTGAATATTAAATTTCTTACTGTGGAGAAGACAAAAATCATGCAATGCATGCAAATCAAAAACTGAGCCAGCTGTGAGTTTGGATGTGTGGTAATTTGGCTATAATGAATATGATGTTAATTATTTTAATAAAAATTCCATAGTATAATATTTAATAATGACTTTATTTCAACATGAGTCCTACCTACGTGCTACTTTCTTCCTCCACTGCTAGTATTTGCATAATGTATTTTCTTGCTGAAACTATCTTTTGAATGTGTGATTTTATTGCTTAGTTCACCTCTGTTGCCATATAGTTTTACTGTCTTTAAAGGAAATAAAAATAGTTCAATATTTTGTCATTGCAGATGTGAAGAAGCTATTATGCTTGTGTGGCTCCTGCTTAATGTTCCTGCAGTGGCTACTATAAAAATGAAATACTCGTTCTATTAATGCAACTTAATTTCAGCAAAGTTAGTTGCTACACTAAAGCATGTGACAACTTACAGGATATTAATGACACATAGTCTGTGAAGATGTGAATGGCTCATCTAGAGTCAATACTTTGAAATCATAAGTGTAATTACAAAGAAAAATATCAAATGTCCTATTTCCATAAGTAATGCCAAATTGTTCAAATGTATTTAAAATCAAATGTAGTTCTGACTGGACTGCAGCAAGGAATGGTTTCAAGCCTTTGAGTATTTTTTTTTCATATCCGGGTCAACAGTTGATATTCATTCTAGGTCAGTAGTCTTGAAAATTAATTTGCCTATCAGAAGAGTGACAAAAAGTCTTTTTAAAATTGAGACCTTAGAGTCTTAATCGTATAATATGAAAGGGCTCTGCTGTAGTGGAAAACTTGCAGTGTTTAGGAAGTTAAACCTGAAAGCAGTTTAGTGTGTGTTTTTGGGATAGATGTTCATGGTTTAGTCTCAGAAATAGAAACCAGGTTTGAAGTGAAAGTTTGTGGAAGATGAAGCCCAGAAATTCAGTTATGTGCAACTTTTCCCTTTCGAAAATGGTCAAATTTATCAAAAGGGGGTCTTCCATGCCACAGCAACTGTGCCCATTGTGGGTGTGCGTGTTCACGGAGGTATCGTGTGTAGCTGCTCAGTTTTTATCACCCCATTCCCCTCCCCACTTTGTGCAGCTCCAGCTCCTCATGGCAGTGGTGCCTCAGGGTGCCCCTCTGGGGCCAGCAGTGGGCACCGGGAAGAGCTGGGGCACAGCGAGACTGGCACAGAATCAGGAGGTGTCTCCATTTTTATTAAGACTGCTTTACTGCTGAGTGCTGGTTTTTTTTTTTTTTTTTTTTTTTTTTTTTTTTTTTTTTTTTTTTTTTTTTTTTTTTTTTTTTTTTTTTTTTTTTTTTTTNTTTTTTTTTTTTTTGAATGAAGATCTTCTATTTGAAACTTACTGGAAGAATTGTTACAGATTTGTGCTTTTTCCAACAAGCAGGCTTGACTGCAATACTTGCTGGAGGAGAGTCTTGAGATAAAATGTATCCTTTCGCTAAGTAGAGGCAAGCCCCCATGGTTTATCTCTGAGGAAAATCGGTATTCATCCTGTTTTTTGGATAGCAAGGACAAAGTGATAGAAAAGAGAGGGTTTTTTTACTTCAATATGTTCCTCAGATGTAATCTGTGAGGGGGAGAGATTATCTTCTCTGTCTCTCCACACAAGCTGTGGCACTGAGGGGCAAAGTGCTGAAGACTGGGTGAGCCACAGCCAGTTCTGCTCAGTGTAAAGGAGAAAGCGCTGCCATACACCACGTTCCTCTTGCTGTTAAAGGAAAATTACAGCTGTGCCAGTGCTTTGTGGAGCCCAGTTCTTTGGTATGCTTGGCACGCTCTGTGTGTATGTAATGAAAACAGCCCTTTAGGAGTTTCAGGTGGCAAAACTTAGTTTCAACTTGTCAGTCAAGTTATTGACACAATCCAAGCAGACGGCTTCTAAATTCTATCAAAATGATACAGATAAAGAATGGTGGATAGATCGAGACCATTCAAGTAAAGTTTAAGGCACTGATAATTTGGGTGTTTCTATGTGTGATGGTAGATGAGGGTGGGCAGAGGAATACCAGCAGCTGAATGTGGCCTCCATTCCAGCCAGATTCTCTTTGGGTCATGCAGGCTCAGGTGTGGCACGTATATCACATGCAGAAGTTCAAACAAGATGTGCCTTACCAAGGAAAAGAAAAGTCTTGGACAGCTGAAGCATCCCAAAAAGATTTCTACATCCAAAGAAGACTCAATTTTATTAATCTTTTTCCTTCCCTTGAGAACAAACTTAAAATGGCACGTGCCGTAATCTTGATTCTGTCTTGTTGGGATTTTTTGTTTGCCTGTTTGAATGATCGGGTGCTTTTTCTTTTGTGTTCCTGTTTGGTTGGTTTGGGGTTTTTTGCAGAATCAAGATTCTAACTTCACTTTGTAGTTGTCATCTTCTTTCTTTTATCCTCTTCCCTTTCTTGCCCGGGCTTGATTCTGTTTAATTTTTTTT
>VZTI01003147.1:13152-158177 GCA_013397865.1 Struthidea cinerea | reverse complement strand
TTCTGTTTAATTTTTTTTTTTTTTTTTTTTTAATGTGTAGTTGATGTAAATTCATTTGGGCTATACTTGCTGTCTGTAGTTTCAGTAACTTGCAGTTACCTACGGGCACTGCAGCACCAGCAAATCTGTTTTGTTCCTGAAGCTGCAATGGGTTTTCTAGCTGCTGATAAATCTCCTCATCCTGAGGTTGGGAAGTGCACATTTGTCTACACTTACACTGCATTTCTGTGACCCATGTGTTTAAATGGCTTTAGGCATCCAGCAGTCAAGGACACTCACTGTGCACAAAGAGGAAGGGCAAAGCATTTGTTCCACTATGAAAAGGGATGGAGAGCAGTAGTAGAGAAAATCTTAGTATAATTAAAGTTAATGCTGTGCATCTTATTATGGAGCTTCCTCATTAAAAAGTAACATGAAAACATAAAGAAAGCCCGTGTACAATACGAAGCTCGATGTGCTGGTAAAATAATAAAGTGGATGAACCTTGGGTTATTTGAAGAGGACTCTTCTCAGTCAGCCGTGCTAGGGTCACTTCTGGGAAACCTCACACTCCTTGGCAACTTCTCAGTGTGATAAACAGCTTATGTGCCTTATGTGTGCGAACAAAGGCTCTCCCTGTAAAGGATTAAGAGAAATGGAACCTGTATAAGTGCATCCCCAGAGTGTTTGAGAATTGATTTTCTGTAGCTGGCAAATAGTCAGCTTTGGCTGGTATAATGAACTTCAGGAAAATTTAGAAAGGAGACAAAAGTCTAAGAATTATAATCAGGACGTACATGCTACAATAATTTTGGAACAAAGAATAGTTATTCAAGTCTAGTTAAAAATAATTAACCTGCTTTACCTACCATATCATGTTGGTGACTGGTAAGAAGTAACTGGCTATGTTCTTGTATAGAGCATCCTGTTGTTTGTAGGAAAAAAAACACAAAAGGAATAAATTATTTCTGAGAGAGCAACAGTAATGGGTTTAATTAAAGTACATCCATGAAATTTCAGTAGTAACAGCTTAAAACCGGTAGAAATGGTTATGATGAAGTTTTAAAGTAAATAAAGAAATTCTAAAATCCTTGGAGCATCCTGCTCTTCACAATTTTTGCTTTGTAATATCCCTTAACTTATTACATGCTCTTTAAAATTCACATCCCAACCCAAGTACTTGGGCTGACTTTTTGGGATAAGGATACACAGGTGACAGTGAATAGTCATGTTGCGTATCTTGTTATGAAGCTGTCTTTTTGCATGTCATCTCCACTTTAAAGTATTTTCAGACTCCACAATCATACAGGCATTTTTCATAAAGAAACTGGAAATTTTCGCACATAAAATTATGATTTCTGAAAACTTTACTGGTGAAGTAAAGGAAATTGAAGCTGGAAAACGAAAAATAAAAAAAACCAATCAAGTTTGTATGTGCAAAAACACAACAAAGAGAAGATGAATCTATTAAAACAGGTACAAGGAACAAAGCTAAAGCAAGGCTATGCATTTCTTTAAGTCCCTTAAATCTTTCCTTTAAGGAAATGGAAATATTTTGCCTCTTGCTTTTCAAACAAACAGTAGTAGTAGTAGTAATAATATGATCCAGCATACCTGATCTTGGTCCTGGTGTGATCAGCAAATTGAAATACCATCTTGGTCGTGTGAACATGCCAGAAGACTTAATGGTGTACCTTTCAATACTGAAGTCTATACTCTAAAAATCATAATATTGACATGACTTCAGTTGTAATTGTTAGGCATACAGAAGCTTTTAAAATATTCAGTGTACAAAGTAACAGGTAAAAGAACCAGCCCATTTTATTATTGTACTGTGATTGTGAACCTTCTGTCTTCTTCATTGCCCTAACCTAACTGCACAAGCAGCTTTTATTTTGGGTCTTCCTGTGCCCCATTCCTGGGTAATTGTGACCCATGCTGCGTTTCTAGAGTTACAGATCCCATGTGTGTTTGCCCAGTCTGACCTACCGTAGTCCAAAGCCTGTGTCTGGGGTTAAACTCCACCATGAGCTTAGCTCCTGAGCTGCTTGAAAGTCTCAGATGAGTATTGCACTACCTAAGTTTTGATGGGAATGTGACTTTGACCTCAGAAAGCATAAATGATTTTTTACTTTTCCTGAGTATTATCATATATCTGGGAAGAGTTGAGGAGGTTTGGAAAGGAAAGCCAAAAGTGCGGGGGGAAAAAAAGATGGATGAATAATTAGTGTCATCCTACAGTTCTTAGATGCTTCTCAGAATCTGTTTTTTATCTTTTCTAACAAGCAGATCTCAAAGTAAGGAATTGTGTGCTGTATGTGCACATCAGGTTTTTTTCAGCTTAAACCATTCAAGAGGTTAAAAAATAGTTTTGTTAATATGTAAATTGTGCACTAAGTCATTCCTAATGATTATATTAGTTTAAAGCTTCCTGAGGCTAAATTGTTACTAAGATGTAAAAAAAAAAATTAAAAAAATGCCAAGGGTAATATTATGATTACAAAAAAAAAGTGCATATCTCAGTGAACATTTCCAGAGGCAGACGTGATTATTTCTGTTGAAGAAAAAATAGCTATTGTGAATGAAAACCTTCTCCTAATAAAAATGTGTTGAGAAGTAAGGGAACCAGTTCAAAGGCTTCTTTTTAAGTCTCCATTACAAAGAGCCTGTTTTATTATGATAGCTGCTGTCCTAACATTCAAGCGACAGATTTTACTATGGGTTTTGAGCTGTCCATTACATATAGCACCTCCATTTTTTGAATGTTTTGAGTAGCCCACTGAGTTGCTACTGTCTGAAAAGTGGGAGTCGCAGTGGGAAGCTGAGGGGGAATGGGCCTCTGGAGCATTTAGTGTTTAATGGATCTACAGCTGTAGTGAAGCAGTGTGCAGAAATAATCCTGATTAGGCTTGGTCAGCCAGATGACAAAATGAGCCCTGCCCCTCCATCATTCAGCTCTAAAATTCAGAGGACAATTTCTGGTTAAACCCAGTTAAACACAAAAACTCCGGTCAATCAGTTATGTATGAGCTGATTTCTTGATGCAATATGCTGTCAAAGGCAGAGGGGAGCAAATAGTTAAGGTACTGCATTACCCAAATAGTTTTCTTCTGGGACTTCCTTTTGGAATGAATGATTGAAACTATGAAAATAGCTACTTTGAGAATTGAGCTTTTGCAAGAATTAAATGTTACTAAGTAAAAATAACAGATTAATATTGTGCCCTGTTTGTGGCATGGTAAGTAGCTTCTTATTTACAGTTTCATGTCAGCTGTTGTTGTTTGAATGTACAGCTGTAAATGTGCAGTTAAAGATTAGTAACTGAATGGCAGAGGTTACTAATCTACTAATCAACACTGTATTATTTGATGGCAAATTTTCACATAAAAAAATTAATGGCCTGTGATGGTAATTAACCTTTGATTTTTTTATCCTTCTCAGCTAAGTGTTTGCAGCTCTGGAATCACAACACATACGTAAAGTGAGAGCTCAAGTTAGGATACTCTGGTTCTATTTTGGCAAGTTTAGGAGATCAGGTGGATGCAGTCATTACTGAACCTCACTGGCAATCTGCTTTGAAGTAGATTCTTAAGCATAGCTCAGGCTTTTGTGAGGAAAACATTGTTCTAAGAAGCCTTGAAAACAGAATAGGTTTCAAAGGACCAGATGAAGTTATTGTTCTGAACTGATGCTGGTGCAAATAGAGGCTGACAGAATTCATACTGCTACCTGTAAAAGATGCAGAGGCCTTAAAGTTAGAAATGTTTTAACTGGACTTAAAAAATCAAACAACCAACCAAGCAAAAACCCCAAACAAGCACCCCCTCCCCCCGCAACCGAACAAAAAATAAAAAAACCCAAACAAAACACACAAACAAGTAACAACCAAACAAAAAAATACCAACAAAACCCCCCCAAACCAAACCAATCAACCAAGTAACCAACCAAACCAAAAAAACAAAGAGAAAACCTGGATTTGTAACAGAATAAACCAAAAAGGTATTAAATAGGGTTTCTTTCTTTAGGAGTTGAAAAAAATGCTAGTGTTCTGTACCAATGTTGCTTCAAGGTAGTTCCTTGGAAAGCAAGGGTGGTCCAGAGGTTTATGCGGTGTGTGAAACCAGTGTCTTTAGGACGGTGGGCAAACACATTTGACTCTTTAAAATGTTTTCCTTTATTTCTCAGTACATTTAAATTCTCTTCCTTACACTGGAATTTCACCACTGAGTACAGATTGTAGTTTTTGCAATGATCTGTCTCTTAGACACACTGTTGGAGATCAGAGGATTGTCCCACTGGCAAGTCATCAAGTAGAATAAATGTAAAGGAAAAATGAAACTATATCTCGAAGTAAATGGGCAAGTCACAGGTAGTTGCTTAGAAGGAAATCGTGGATAATATAAGATCTGAATAATAACCTTAATGTTGATTGCGTTTTCTATGCTCTGCATAGATAATGAAGAATAAGTATATATATATATATTTTAAAATTTTAATTACTCTTAAAAAACCAAACAAATGGAAAAATGCCCTAATAGCATGAGCGTAATTTTATTAAAAGGTTCATGCAGCTAAGCAGATTTAGCTCTGCGTTTATATAAATACAGGGAAGTGTTTAACCCCTATTGTATGGCCACAAAGCCTGTGCTGATCACACAGAAGCTTGGGCGGCCGAGGACAAAGCGACAGGCTGCTGGAAACGGTTCCTCTTGTACGTGCCCCTGCACACAGGCCAGCAACAGCAGGGCTTAGCACCAGAGTTTTGTCAAGTTTGCAACATGAAGGGGAGCATGGTACAAATTCTTACCGCTTACTGACAGAAAGAAAGGAAAAAGTAACCCACCAAAAAAAGGAAGAGGACCAAGACAGCTGTATAGCTACATACACAAGGTAATGGCCAAGTTCCCTTTTCTATCCTGGTACTTCTCAATCCCTCAAGTAGTTGAGATTTATGTACCTTAGTATTAGTTAGTTTGATGTATTGGAATGAAGTATCATGAAAAAATTCAGGTTATAACTTTGAACAGGAGAATAAACCTTCGCTATGTAACTTACTGAAACATTCAACTTTGATTAATAGTTTAGGAATTGAAAGAATGGGGTATAGTTTGTATCCATGAAGCAAGGGCATGACTTTGCAACATATTAAAGATCAGATGAAATCTGTATTCTGTTTTGATTTGTATAACATGTGTAACATTTGGGCATTGTTTGTATGGATGTTAGTATAATCTAGGCTGGACTACTCACTCTAGGAAGTGTCTCCATGAGGATGTGTGTATCAGAAATGAAAAAACAGAAAGCCGCTTTTGTTGTATTTCCAGGGTATTTTTTTCCATTGTTACTTTGTCAGAATCATCTGGCGTTGAGCGCACCCAGAAATAAGATAGATATGACAGCAAGATGGATTATTGCCCTCATCAACCAGCCAGGGTGGTTTCTCCTTTTCTGAGAGCTCCTCATTAATCCTTCGCTCTGAAAGAAGAAATTACATGAGGGTGAACAATGGAGCTCTGCAGTACTGGATTACATAGAACTTTGCTTAAATACACTAAATATCACAAAGCAAATATTTTATATTAAAGAACTTCCCACAGTATTTTAAAGTAAACCGAAACTGAATTATATATATGTGTATATAGATACATAATTAATTTTAGGACAAAGCTGTGTATTGTCTCACTATTGCTTTTTAAGGTTACATTAGAAATATTAAAGTGTCTTGACATTTTATAGAATATTTTTGAGTACATTTTATGTAAAACCATTTAACCAATCAGATTATGAAATAAAAATGGATTTTTTGTATTTTGAATTTTTCACATTTGAAATTTTTGTATAGTTATCTATTGGAATCTATGTATTTCTTTTTCTGAATTTAGCTTCCCTGAAATCTGTCAACACTTTTACAAGAAAAACAACCACATTATGTAAATTGTAGTTATTTCATGAATTTTTGAACAAATAGGTATACAGTAAGCATAATATCAGGTGTGGAAAATTAAAAAGTGTGCTTTACATTTCCACAATATGCTACTGACCAAGAAAATTATATGACCCCAAATATGTCTCATAAATTTTAAAACGTATTTCATCTAATCTATGGGCTTTTTTTAGAACCATCATTTTACCCTCCTCCTTGATTTTTCTTTCCTACTCAGTTTTTCCCCTCCTTTTAGTGAATGTTAGAATTCTGGAAAAGGTTATCCACAGTGTCAACAGAGTTGTGGTTTTCTGTGGTGTATGAGTTCTTATATAAGTCATCCCTGGGTTTCAGAACATGTCTAACTTCTAAAAAATGCCCTTGAGGCTACAGATGTTCTTAAGTGGCAAAAACAAGAATGCAGGGACAAATTCCCATCGTCAAGGTAGACTGGCTGGCAAGGACTGGGCTACATCTGCATTTTAATGCTTTAGAAAATGAGTGTCTTAAAAAAGAAGGCTGTCTATAATGTGAGTGTGGTCTGGGTGCTGTGGTGTTCCTGCAGCCCTGATAAGCAGCTGGTGTCTTTTAGTTCGGAGTACCTGTGTTGCAGCCTATCAAAGTCATGATGTCAGGCTAATACTGTAAATCCTGGGATCTGCTCAGGTGGGTCCCATGGAGGCAGGCGGAGGCTGCCAATGAGGATGCAGATAATGTATTGTTTCCAGTGTTTTATTATGTAAGAGCAACAAGTTGTTTTGGAAGGGCATGATAAAAAGCAGTTTATGAGAAGTGGTGTTTGTTACTGAAAGGAACAGCTACAAGAGAGTTCTAGTCAACAGTTGGGGTTTTGCCAACTGGCAGGCCAACCTAACAATAAAAAGACTTTTAAAATTATATGGAAAGAAATTGTATGATTGAATTATCAGTTTGATGAGAAATTAAACTGATCTTCCTGTATCATTCTTGTAAGGTGAGATGTTGCAATCTCTCCTGGTTTACTCTAAAAAACAGCACCAATCTCCAGTTAAGAGTAAACAAGGAACTTTTAATTACTTTCCTACAAGTAAAATGTATATACTTTTATGTGTAGGACACAAAATAACAGGTGCTGCAGTGATGCTAATTTGTTGCCGTTCTCTGCAGTTCATCACCAGTTCACTGAAATAAGGACTGCATTTTGTGGCAACTGTAGCTGAGTTTGCAGATGAGCAACATGTTAAGGATAAAAGACTGTAAGGGGAGTCCTCAGAAAGTTTTTGAAGCTCACTTTCAAAATTCCTGGTCCTTCTTGAACCTTACTTATTTGAAAGTTCAACTCCACATATGCACTACCATGGAAAGATAGGCAACTTGTTCTCAACAAAACATTAAATGTGTTTAAAATAGGGTAAAGTAACAAAAAGTATGAGATGAGAGGAACTGGGTACAGAAGTCTTGTCAATAAATGACGAAGGTAGCAGCTGAATTCAAAACAAACCTTTCCTGCTGTCTTTTGTGCTTTTAAATTGGGGGAGGAGGGAAGTGGGGGATGTGAGTCCCATCCTTCCACTAGAATTTAGGATATTCTCCTAGAAAGTGGGAGTAAAGACAAATTACAAATTGCACTTAAGTCACACCCCTCTCTTTCTGGGCAAGTGCTGTCTGTGACCAAACATTTTCCTGCAAGAGGCCTGCTGTTAGCTGCTACCAACTCTTCCAGTGGATGTCTTTAGAATCTTGGTCACCTGTATCACAAAGACCACTGAAGTGTTTAGTCCTGAGGCACCCAGTGTGCCTTAAGTTGGGCTGGTGAACACTAGAAAGATGTGGTTAGGCTTCCTAATTGTCTTGCTCAAGCTTTGTGAAGCACTGACTGGTTTATCACTAATGGTGCAGTGAACCTGGATAAACTATGGTTGCTCCAGTTTGATCTGATGTAAGCAGCTATTTTGGAGAGCTAAATGCAAAACACAACTTTGAAACCTAGGGAGCTGCTTTTGTTTCCAGTGCTTCTTGTTTTTTATTTGGCCCAAGATATAGAAATTAGTTTCTACTAAAATACCATTTAATTTGGCTTAATTTAGTATTGCAGCTTTATCAAGACATATATGAAGTATTTGTTGTAATTTAAGAGTGAATATAATTATTTGCCTCTATAACTATTTCAGGTTGTATGTTATTTTTTCAGGCAAGGCAGTAACATAAAGACCTGTCATACAGGAGATAAGAAAAGGAGGAAAGTAAAGAGAGAGGCCAACTTTCTCAGAAGCTATTTGTACAAAGGTAAGATAATTTTTCCCTCTAAATTTTATTTTCCTATGCTAACTGGGGAAAAAAACCCCAAACTACTGGCATTGATTTTCTGTCTCTTAAGTTTCTGTCTTTCAATTTTGCTTCTTTTAAGTCTTATCCAGGATAGTCATATAACATGTTCTGCATTTACCTGTATTTTCATGTTTGTTTGATTTAACAGTATGTGATTTATGTATTTTTTTTAAATTTCAGCTCAGATTTTAACTGAAGAGCATATCAAAATACGTTAACTAGAAAAGCAGCTAAAATTATTTTATAGTTTCACATAATTGCAGGTAGCCTTAATCATCTCTGATGTTCCTTACTCAAGAGAACAGGTGTTGGGGCAAGTCAACTAATGAAATAGTGAGTCTGGAATAATGGACTTAGAAGGAACGTGAAATATTGGACCAAAATATTGGAAGTTTTTTCTTCTAGCATAGACCACAGAGTTAGAGATGGGGACATTCTTAAATCTTTGCTTACATGGTTTAAGTCCTAACATTTTTTTTTCCAAATCCCCCTTGAACCCTTTCCTGCTCTTGTGTTTGCATTGCATAACTCTTTCAGCATAAGAGGAGAGCTTTACTTGAAGTGAGTAGCAGCTGCTGAATAGTCATCTGTAATTTAGTATCTGATTTTTTTTTTTAATGAAAAATCTGATTTGGTGGTCTTGAATGCAGTATAGTATGTAGTTTAGTAGAACAGAACTTTTCTATCTTTTACAGTGCGTAGGCGTGGATGGTTGCAAAGCGTTTTATCCCTCATTTATGTGGTCAAGCAGACTGAGCATCTGAAAGCATCAGTAATGTGTTTAAATTAGATAAGGGAGGAGATGGTCACTGAAACATTTTGACTTCTGAATTACTTGCTGGCAGTGTTACTAAAAGTAACATTTAGTGCATCTCTCCCTGCAATGAAGACATTTTGTTTGCTTGTTTGTTTTTTACCTCTTTTGAAATGGTTCTTGTGTTAGTCACTCAGGAGTTAAATGCATCATTGGCTAAAGAGAACTGTTACTGTAAGGTTTTTAAACTAGACTGTTCTGAAAAAAAAAATGACCATTGAAGAGTCTGAAAGGCTTTTTGGATGGTAACCAAGTTAAGGAAGCTCTGAAGTTCTTTGGCTTTGCTACTGGCTGCTCTCACTCACCAGGATCCTGGCACCCGATCACTGTGCCTTCATCGCCTCCATTGCTCCAGTTCTCCTGTCAGGGAATGCCACCATACAATACATCCCCTGGGGCTAATTGGATGAGTGACAACCAGCCAGCTCCAAAGTGACAAGTGTTTGAAAGCCTAATTGGGTCAGTGCACAGGTGCCTGCTCTTCATGAATGAGATGTTCTAGCTTTTCTCTGTGATGTTCTCTTGGTTCCTCTCATTTTTCCTACAGTTGTGAAACAAAACTGTCAATACTTTGATGTGAGAGAAAAGGCTTTATCAAAGGAGAAGGATGATTTCCTATTGCCCTGCTTTGGTTAAACTAGCTTTACCACTTCAGTACTGACTGGAGGAGACACACAGAAATTCATTAAAGTGATGGAAGTTTGCTGATACAAATGAACATTTCAATAGACAATTAGGTGAATTATTCGACTGGTGAAAACAAATACATTGCCTTAATCTCTGTGTTAGGTGGTTCTCATGCTGTTTAGACCTACAGGCTTGGGCATCTGGAAAAGCATGGGAGAGAAGAAGAACTTACTTTGTTGTATCTGCACAATGAGGCTTTTCCTAAGTCAAATAAACAACTTGCCTTCCTGTAATGAAGTCAGACACAGGCAACTGATGTACAAGGGAACTGTTTTTGTCTTATTGAAGGCTTGGTGTGTGCATAGAAAACAGCTGACATTAAGCCCATAGTCTATATTACTTAGATGAATTTGCCCTCCTTTTGTCTCTTCCACAAAGAATCATAGGATACCTGGCGTTGGAAAAGGGGTCTGGAGATTGTCTGGTCCAGTACTGCCCTGATCAAGTAAAGCAGCTTGCTGCTTGGACAGCTGTTGAACAACCATAGAGTAGAAAAGGGCTTTCTTTCGTTTAGGTGGAATTTAATCTGTTTTAGTTTGTGCCCATTGCCCCATGCCCTGTTGCTGGGCACCACTGAGAAGTGTTGTTTACCCCTGCCCCCCTCAGGTATTTATACACTTTGATAAGATCTCTTGGAGCCTTGTCCAGGCTGCAGTCTCAGTGCTTTCAGGCTCACCACGTCAGATGCTCCAATCCCTTAATCGTCTTGGCAGTCCTGCACTGGACTGCATTCTGGGGTGCTTGTGTTTTGCTTGTACTGGGCAGCCCATGAGTGGACACAACCCTTCAGGCATGTCTCAGCAGTGCTGAGTGGAGTGGAATGATCTTGATCTTGACCTGCTGACAACATCTTTTCCTAATGCAGCACAAGATGCTTTTGGCCTTCCCTGTTGCAAGGGTACACTGCTGGCTTATGGTCTTACTTGGAGCCCACTAGTACCCCCAGGTGTTTTTCTCCAAAGCTTCTTTCCAGCTGATCATCCCTCATCCTGTTCTGGTGCTTGGGGTTATTCCTCCCTAGGTGCAGGACTTCGTATTTCCTTTTGTTGGACTTCATAAAATTCTTGTTGGTTTATGGCTGAGCTTTTCAAGGTCCCTCTGAATGCCAGTGCAGCCGGCTGGTCTATGAGCCATTCTTCCCAGTTGGTGTCATCAGGAAGCTTGCTGAGAGCGCCCTGTATCCCATCATCCAGGTCATTAATGAAGCAGTTAAAAGGAACTGGCCCTAGTACTGATCCCTGCAGTACACCAGCACACTTTTCTCTAGCTAGACTTCATGCTGATCACAACCCTTTGAGCCCAGCAGTTCAGCCAGGTTTCAGTCCATCTCACTGTCCAGTTCTGTAGTCTGTACCTCATCAGTTTGTCTGTGGGGAATTTATGGGAGACAATGTCAAAAGCCTTGCAAAAGTCAATATAAACAACATCTGCTGCTCTCCTGTCACCCACTGAGCCTGCCATTAGCTGGTCTGTTCTGCCCGGAGTGTCTCAGTCCCAGCAGGTGCTGCTGGTGGGGTGCCTCCAGGAAATCAGTGTCTCCCCAGTCCAAGGTTTGTTTAAAACAATATTGTCACTTTTGCTTTGGCTGACTCGAATGTGTATTTCTAAAATAATGCTTTTTCACTGGTGTATATTTACAAGTGTGAAGAGAGTTATTTAAACATAGCCAAGTTTGAAAATATTCTAAGTGGTGTGAAGTCAGCTAGGTAGCTACTGTCAACATTGTTTATACAACAACTGTTTATGCTCCTGGCTGTCCTTACTGATGAAAAGACCTGCTGACAGGATGTCCTGGGGTGATGCTATGAAGCCGCTTTATTCCTTAACCCTCCGCTTAATGCCCAAGGACGCTGTGCCTTTAAGATGGGCCTGGGGGGCGGGGGCGGGGCCACCCGCAGGCTCCCCGGACCGGCGAGGAGGGAAGGGAGGCAGTGAGGCAAGGGGAGGGAAGGGAAAAAGAACAAGGAAAACCAACAGAACCTTTTCCCAGCTAGCTGGAACACAAAAGAAACCCCAAAAGCAGCACAGCGCTCCCGGCGCACTCCCTCCCAGGCCCNCCGCCCCGGGCCCATCTTAAAGGCACAGCGTCCTTGGGCATTAAGCGGACCTTTAAGGAATAAAGCAGCTTCATAGCATCACCCCAGGACACAGAAGTGGCAAATGAAGAAAGGAAAAAGCTTGACACGGTGTCTCACAGCTGTTTAAGATAAACAGAATGAAGAGAGGGAGCTTTTAATTGGTAGGAATCAGAGGAATTGTTTATAGTAACAGAAGTACAATTTTTCAAGTTTACATTATTCCTTGTAAAATTTTTGTTGTGAAAAATGCCTTCATTCTAACAAGGCTGGCATATCATATAGTTAAATTTAGGAAACTTGATAGGTAAAATTGTCCGGAAAAGAGAAGCATATTTCAATAATCTGTAGTTTCCTAACATCAGCAAAGAAAGGATGAGGAGACTTTCTTGTTCAAGAACCAAAATGTAAGCATTTTACGTGACAGAAATCACCTCTAGAAATCAGAAACATTTTTAATAAATTGGAAAATGGAAGGCTTTAAAAAAAGAACTCTTCTATTTCCATTTGTGGAAAGACATGAATTAATTTATATTTTAAAAATACCTCACAAAGCTTTCATTTACTGATGATAAACTGATGTGTTTCATAAATATGTTTACAGCTAAAAAGTGTTTTAACAGAAGTATCCGTAACTTATTTAGGGATCACAGCCACTCTGGTTCTGCTGAAGCCTGCCCAAATGTAGTAAGTGTATGGTGTCTAAGATAATTTTAGTGTTCATATAAAAATTAGGTTTTGTCCAGCTTTTTTTCTCACTTCATAATCTCTGATTTCCTCATATGTAGATTAAATTAAATGGACCTCTTTAATCACTTGTTCCTTTTTTAGATGTCTTACTGCGTGTTTTTCCAGTATGTTAAAAAAGGACAGCACGTAAGGAAAACACATAATCCTGAGTTTCTTAGCTACTGATGCACGCTCATTTTACAAGAACTTTGGGTGATGACTTATGTAGGATAAAAGTGATACTCCTCCATTATTGCAAATTTGAGTCTGTTCCTGTGGTAACTGTGCATGCAACCACAGATGCCATAAATAAACATTTTATAACGTTGGTTTTTTTTTTTAAACCTAATGTTAAAAGGGGAGGGATGATAAAGAAAAGAAAAATTATACCAAATTTTATTAATTTGAAAATTTCTGGATCACTAACAGCAGCAATTAAAACAGACATTTTAAATGTTATGAAGTCTGTTACATGCTTCTAAATATAGAATCAAACATTTTCTGAGCACGTCACTAGTTAGAAAGAGAACCAAAGGCAAGTTGCAAGTTTCCCAAGTTGACAGTACTCCCTGTAGCTGGTTCTGCTTTCATTACAGGACAACTACTCGATTACATCTGGTTTTCTCTTAGTTAATACTTCAATGGCTTGGACATATCTTTGTTTTATAAAGAAGCATGGAGGGAAAATAGAGGAGAGGTAATGAAACAGTAAGGTTTATAAATCTGACACAATTTTTGAGCTTCAGTTGGAGAATTTCTTTTTATGTGAGTACGTATAAATTTCATTTGTGACTTAAGTCCTCCTGAAGTTTGGAAGACAGTGAGGTTTATATAATTTTGTCAATAACCTTTCCCCCCATAAGATAATAATGCTTCAGTGAAAGCTTAGGTACAACCTACATACATTTACTTACTGCAGCTAGTCTGTAAGGCAAATATGTAACTTGATCTTTAAAGACTCTTCAAGACTCTTCAATTAGTAGAAAAATACAATAACTTAGTTTTTGAGGTCTTCTGGTAGAACTGGAAGTCATCTGGTACAGCCTCCTGTTCGAACCAAGGGAAACTGTAGAGTCAGAGCAGATTATTCAGAGTTTTGTCCCATTCAGTTTCAAAAATCTCCAAGGGTGGAGGTGCTACAGTCTCCTTGGGCAACGTAGTATGTCCTTAACAGCTCTGCTTGGAAAATTTCTTGTTTAAGTCTGATTGAATTTTTCTTTGCTGTAATTTCTGACTACTGCATCTTGGCTTTTTGTGGTGTACCTTGAAGTCTAGCTGTGTATTTTCTGTCATCCCCCTTCCTCTGTGTCTTTAGGGATTGGTATTGGGAATATACAAAATCGTGAGCACCACCCTGAATCAATACTTTTTAAAATACTTAGGTATTGTTGGGAAGCATTTTATTTACTTGCTTTAGTAAGTTTGCTAAATATTTTATGGAGTATGTTAACATGAGAAATGGGCAATGAAACATAGTCCTGAAAAAGACTGCAGCATGGTGCCAAGACTTTCTGTATTGAAATACCCAGAATACATCAGTTTTCACTGGGTCTGTCATGGAAGGCTTGGAAATGCTGAATTTTTTATAGAATTCTTTGCCAACATGTAAGTTCATGTTCACAATTTCACTAGTACGTAGTAAACGAAGAAGCTGAAACAAAGGACATAATTGAATTTTCAGAAAAAACTTGTGATACTGTATGATACAAAAGATGAGCTTACAAAATCATTTAGGAAAAGACCACTGGAAGGGATTGCAGCAAAAGTAAAAGACAAAGGGTAACAGTTCAACATGGAGAGGGATAAATTGTTTTTTAAATC
Organism: Struthidea cinerea; assembly: GCA_013397865.1. Lineage (NCBI taxonomy): Eukaryota > Metazoa > Chordata > Aves > Passeriformes > Corcoracidae > Struthidea > Struthidea cinerea. The sequence continues at coordinate 143,842 of VZTI01003147.1, read as the reverse complement.
ACTATTTTTTGTTACTGTCTATAATAAATGAAAAAAAGATGCAATTTCTTGTCTTTATCGTTAATTTATAGAAGAGTTAGTAAATATAATGATCGTGCATAATGTTATGGGATAATCTGGATAGATTTATGCATCAGAAAAATGTAATGAATGTAATGAAGGCAGCAAATGTCATGCATTTTGATATCTGGAGGGCTCCAGCCTTTGTTGAAGGCTGATGTCATTTTGCAGAGGAGTCTAAATGACCCTTTAATTATCTGAATATTTTTCTAATGTTTTGCAGCAGGACTGTATTATGGCTAAATGTATGTCAATATTTAAGTGACTGATACAATGTAGCTCTTCATTTCAATTTTGTACTATTTCTATCAAGGAAGTCATATTCTAAAAGCGTTAAGACAGCAGAGTCATTTGTGTGTTACTGATTTAGTTACATGTTCATCTCTGCAACAAGATGTTCATGTTATCAGTGTTACAAATTGGTAGTACATGGAGAGGTATCTGGAATGTGTGGATTTATTTCTAAAAATGTAATGCGCTAGCAAATGTAGATCTGTGCTTTAGACAGTATGAATAAAGGCAAATAGTGTGTTGTAACTAACTTCTCCCTTCTCTTAATTTCCCAATAAATATCTGTGTCAGTTAGTTCTCCCATATCAGGAGCAAATAGTAGCACCAGGGGATGGCACAGAATGGATAGAAAGTAATTTACTGCTGAAAATAATAGTAGTTGCTCCACTGAATGGGCTTTAGTCATGATTTTGCTGCAGTCTTCAAATTCTGAACTATATTTTGTTGATATATCTCTAGGAAAAAATACCAGTCCCTTCAATGGGGTCCAAATTGCTTATGGTTTCAGAGCCTCAGTTTCTTCTGAGTAAACTGAAACTTAACCTTCTGAAATTTTGCAGAATGGTTCAGAATAGCCAGGTAGAAGCTGCATTTATTCTTTATGCCCCACTCTGCTCCCAACATGACACTGTGTGTACATCACCCAGAATTAATTCCTCACTGACCCCTATTGTCTTCAGAGGAGGATGAGGCTGGTGCCTGATCTCAGGACAGTTTTCCATGAGGCTCTTCTTTAGTAGAGGAATTTGGCCTATTTGCTATTCATAGGCTCATCAGGGACAGAGGAGAAGCACCTCTAGTATCTGTGGCTTGTTTTTGTGAATAGAGGGAGCACTGTTGGTGCACTCCAAGTGTGCATCACATGTGCTTCTGCAAGCAGGTCAGACCAAGCTCTAACATAACAATTTAGCTTCACTATGATTCTTAAAGCTTATTTTTAATTAAAAATGAGATAATGCCATTAAAGTTAACTCTTCATGATAATGTATTCCAACACCATTAGCAGGCCTGAGTATCTAGTGTGTACGAGTCTTGATTTTTCTGAATTATCAATTTAAAGAATATTCACTAAAATATTAATAATAAAAAGTGTCATTAGTGATTAACAGCCTGTAGTCTAGCATAAACCCTTTTTTTTTTTTGTGGAGGACTTGTTCCCAAACAACAAACCCCAAATGGATTATTCATACTATGCCAGGCATTATTGCATCTTGGTGTTAACTCAATTTACATTTTCCTGACAGCAGAATTTCCAGAACTGCATCAGGTATATAATTTACAGTATTGTGGAACGAAGTCAGCACTTTTAGGATTTTTGCTAAAGTTATTTGGCATTTTCTTTAAAAAGAAATGATTCTGTTTTTACCTCCGTATTTTCTGTCTTGCAAGAATTTTGAGTCTTTTTGTTTCATTATTGGAAATTATTTATTTTGAGAAGGGTTGAAAGTGAGACTCTAAAATTGTTTCAGTTACTTAAAAAAAAAAAATTACTAACTTCATGTTCCTCTGCGCTGTATTTCTTATGTTGTGTCATCATTTGAACCTTGCTGACCTGAAATGTACGGTACATAGTCAATTTGGAGGACCTGCTAAGAATGGAAGAACTGTATAAGGGGGCTGAATAACTGTAGATGTTAAAATTGTCTAAGAAGACACATTTTCAAACAGAAAACATTTTAGTTGTAGTGCCTATATAGTTAGAGACACCAACCACCTGAATATTCCAGTTCTCGAAAGTGTTATTCCAGTGGAATGTCAGATTCCACCGAGAATGCTGAGAGCTTCTACTTCCTGTATATGGCTATATTGAGCTCAGTGAATTTCATCCAGTCAAAAATTGATTTTTATGACTGAAGGGTAACTCTGCCCTCCTCACTGACTGTGGAAAGATGAATGACAGGCTGTTTCCCCTGGAGTTTCTCAGGGCTGATCTATGCCTTGGAAGTTTTGTTGGCAATTTACTGGGGAATTAAATTCTCAGGAAGTACTTCAAAGGAAAATGGATGTTTGGCTGGCAGGAGTGGATGTTTTCCAGCCAAAGAAAAGAGAAAAATGTTGCAAAGAATTAAACCCTGGAGGTATATATTAAATAACCTACCACCAACTGTCAGGTCTTTGTACTAGTGCAAGTGTGTTCAGACAGGTTTCTCCAGTCCACCACACGGAATGGCAAGCTCTCAGGTTTGGGAGGTATTGAATCCTTCACATCTAGAGCAGAAGACTGCAGGATGATATGCTTCCACCCATTAATGTCTTTCAAGTAGTTGTGAAGGTTATGAAGTAGAGCCATATATTGAATGATGGTGTGGAATAGCATAAAGCAGCCATTCATCCAGCATTAGTTGCCTCGGACTGCTTGCAGAGCCCTGAAGACCCTGACAACCTCAATTTGTGCAAATTAAATGGATTAAGTTTCTTACCATATATTTTAACGTTTTTTTCACCATACTTCTCTGTGTCTCATTGATTCAGCCAGTAGAATGTCTGCTGTTAAAAGAGTAAAGACTGTCATTTGTGGATTTTGGGCCTTTGGGATCCTTTCCAGAACAATGAGGTGGTTCAGGAATGTGGAAAAGTGACATATTCATGAATTACATTAGTTGATATAAAATGCTGGAAAGACACAAAATATTCATTCAGCCTGCAGACATTAAAGTGGTTGTGGGATTTAATGGGAGCTATAAAAGAGTTATTTTTCTACATTAACATTTGGATCTTGTTTCTTTCCTTACACAGTGCCCACAAAACACTACCTGGTGTAAAATACAATTGGGATTCTCAACATTTTCATGTGAATGCTGCTATCAACTTTTAGCTTAGTTTATAAGTAAGCTTTTCATCTGAAGGCTTTGTAAAACCAATTTGCTCACTACAGAAGTATCCTTTGTTCAGGCAATTGAAAATTAACACAAGTCAAGAAGAGCTGATGGAGCACTTTTTTGACTCCATTTTGGCATCCATGCAGAAAAGTGATGAATAGCTTATGCCTAAACTATAAGGAAACTGGATCCATGCCTGTTCTTTTTAAAACCAAAGTAGTCCTTCCAAACTGTTTGATGCTTGTTTGCTAGTATCAAAGTTATGGAGAGGATTTTGAGAGCTTGATTCTTCATATTGTTGTTCCAAAAATTGTGCAGGTAACCTGTATGAACTTGCAGGAGGATTTGTCATCGATGCAAGGTAATTTTCATTGGTGTAACTGTTTCACTTAAAGTTCCAAGGAGAATTCTCTAGTTTTATTCTTTCTCACAAGCACCTTGTAACATGGTCTGCTCTTTAGCAAGTGGGACAGAGCACTGGTCAGGACCAGAAGCAGCTTCCACAAAACAGCAACTAATGTATCAGAGTATAGGGCAGCCCTGCACAAGAAGATACCTGGACTTTGACAGACAGTGTACTCCTGTCCCCGTTTGGACAAATTTGGAGGAAAATATCCTCTGATAGAAAGCAGGTTACAATCACCCCTCCCCCCCACCAGCTTCAGGAAAAAAGAAATTTTCCTCGAAGGAAAGTGAAAGAGATAAAAACTATTTATTTAACAAACACACAGGAAAAGAATAATAATGCTAAATAATGAAATCTCTCACTATGGAGAGAAACCTGGGAAGATTTCAGAGTCCTTCTGTAGGTGTAGTCTCTCTCCTCCTCCTTGGAGCTGGGACGGGGTGGGCCCCCTTCCTCTGGGGCCTCCACCTCGGTGGAAAAAAGTCCTGATGTGTTCTGATGTTGAAACAGTCCAGGAAAAGAAAAGGAAAATCTGAACATCCTGGAAAAACAAAGTTCAGCTCTCTGGAGGGAAAAATCCCAGGGTGCTTCTCTGCTCCTCTCGCCACACCGGCCGAACCCAGAGCAGAGCCCTCTGCTATCTGTGCCCTTGAAGTTTTTTTTCTTGTCTCTCTCCTTTCAGGCTCAGTTTAAAGGCACAAAGTTGATTTCTGGGCAGTAGAGCAGTGATATGGGATACACATCATAAAGTCACCCCAAGACAACTACTTATTAGTAATCCTTCTTTGCTGTGTATGTTTCAAACAAGCAGTTAGGTTTTCTTGAGTGCACAGTGGCCCATCTTATGGAGTAATAGAAACTCCTGAGTGTCTCATGATTAGAGCCTTTTGCTAGCTTAAACATGAAATGCTAAAGGTCTGCTATACAGATTTCCTCCTACTCTGTAGCTGTATGAGCACTGGCACAAGCTCCCCAGGGAGGTGGTCACAGCACCAGCCTGTCGGAGTTCAAGAAGCATTTAAACAACACTTACAGGCATATGGTGGGATTCTTGGGACTGTCCTGTGCAAGGCCAGGAGTTGGACTCGATGATCCTGATGGGTTCCTTCCAACTCAGCATATTCTATGATTCTGTGATTCTACCACACTAATGTTGCTGCATCCTTTTTCCATATTCAAAGTCATTGTATGTTCTCATCACTGCACGAAAGGTCTGCAGCTCTCTTTTCGGGTTCCATGCTGATATAATAGTATTTTAAACTCTCAGGAGAAAGAATTTAAAAACTTGCATTAGTTTCTGTTGTCTAGGGCAGGTATTTCCTCACTGATAACAGCTGTTTGAATACTATGTGAAAATGTGTCTTTTGTGTTCAATATAATAGGGGACATAGATGCCCAAGCCAACAATGTGAATTACTCTTACGGTGTTCAGTGCTCGAAAACCTATGTCTGTTGTTCTGAGTTTGGTCCAACGTGTTCGAGTAGGATCTTGTTTCTTGTGTATACAGTATTTCATCTTCTCAGCTTGTTCATTGTCAAGTTATTACAAATCCCTGAGTTGCATAGGGTCCAGTGTTGAATGACCTAACCAGTCAAGAACAAGGTTTTCTTCCCTGGAAAAGTACAAATAAACAAATATACGAACCCTGAGTTGCAGATTGTAGCAGCAAACATTCCTGCACCCATGATTGTTCTTGCAGCTGCAGTAGTACATCTTCTCTTGTAAAGGTTCAGCTCTTCTCCTACACCTGTTGTTCAGTGGAGGGCTCTGCTGTCAGTCTTGCCTTCAGGAGAGCTTAAAGAAGAGATACGGTACAAGAAGTGAGCCTATGAGAGAAAGGTTACATAGAACACAGGCTTAGGACCCAAACAGACTGTAGGGCAATATGTCGTGTGTGCGTTGTACCTTGACAGGTGTCAGCACTTATCTCTGTTACGCGTGCAGTTACCATCCTTGTCTGTTTAGCACAGTAACTGCCTGTGACGTGTGGTGTCTGACATGTGGTGTCTCACAGCTTCTCTGCGGAGCCTGTGAAATACGGTTGGCACAGCACCTTTGCTCCCAGGCACTCTGTTGCACCCTGCTTTCTTCTCACAGACCTCAGGAAAGCTGATTACTTGACCTGAACTCCTCCCCTGAATTTAAATCACATTGGTGCAGCACAACTTCCATTTTGTGTCCAGGAGGAACCCATTTTGTACCCGGTTATGTAGCTCCTTTGTTACTTGTACTCACCCAGGTGATAACTTTATTTGTTTTGGATGCATTCATGTCTAATTGAACTTAGCAGCAGAATTCCTATTGACATTACTAAATTAGGGTATAATTCATTACGTTTGGGTGTCTGTGGTGAGGTTGCATTCATAGTGGTATATGAAAACTGATGGAATTAGGTTCAGAGTATTTAATTTACTTCCCTAGTTGATTTTGTGAAGCTCTTTTCATCTGTTCTAGTCTACAGAAGTAGGAAGATCCAGACAAAGATGACTGCCTTTTTCAGCGTAGTTAATTTGAAAGGAGAGTGGCCATGACAGGATATAGAAAGCTTTCTGTGACACAGTGTGTTCTGATTTTGGCTTGGGTAGAGTTCATTTTCTTCACAGGGACCGGTATGGGTCTGTCTTTTGGATTTGTGCTGAACACAGTGATGATAATATAGAGATGTTTTTGTTACTGTTGAGCAGGGCGTACACAGAGCCAAGGCCTTTTCTGCTTCTTGTACTGCCAGGAAGTTGGAACTGCGTGGGAGGTTGGGAGGAGACACAGCCTGGACAGGTAACCCCAGCTGAGCAAAGGGATATTCCATATGACATCATACTCAGTATATGCAGTGGGGGAAGAAGGAGGAAGGGGGGGGTGTTTGGAATGATGGCATTTGTCTTCCCTAGTAACCATTACACATGATGGGGCCCTGCTCTGCTGGAGATGGCTGAACACTGCAGAGCAGTGAAGTCATTCCTTTTTTTGCTTTGCACAGCTTTCACTTTTCCTATTAAATTGTCTTTATCTCAACCCATGAGATTTTTGGCTTTTGCCTGTCCAATCCTTTCCCTGATCATAGTCGTGAGGGAGTGAGGAGCGGCTGCTTGGGGCTTGGCTGCTGTCTCTGGTTAAGCCCCAACACAGTGACATTTTATACAGCAAACACATTTGGCCCTTAGTTGGGCATTATCACTGGATAGCAGTTACGAAGCCGTTGTTTGCTGTGGTACCATAATTCTTCACCATTCATTCACAATAGGAGATGGCTCAAGGAGCACAACATCCTGTGTCAATAGAATTAGCTTTCTAACACATGACTTCTCAAATTAGGTGTAGCCAGCCAGGTGTTCTTCAAACAGCTGAACCAGCAAAGTATCTTAAAGCCTATCAGCTTGCCTGACCTTCTCCCTGTTCATGGGTGTCGCCTTCCCGTGACAGCCAGCTAAATCACTCATTTGATATTTCACTTGTTTAAATCTTGTAAATTCCTTTGTTAATTGAGCCAGCTAGAAGAGAATATTTGTCTGTAACATTAGAGAACCCATAATATGGTAATGATGAAATTAAATTGGGCACAGACCTACAGTGGTGATCCAGAAGCCAGTATGACTTGATGAAGATGGGTTGGTTTTGCCAAGTGGAACCTAGTCTTATCATGTGAACATCTAAGGATAGAAACCTAGAAGTTCTGGCCCTAAACTTATTAGGCAGAGGCAGGAAGAAGGACCTCAGCTTTCAACAGAGCTGAGGTAAAATCTCACTGACCCTAGAATGTAGCTGTGTGGGCACTATCATCAGAGGGGAAAAGTGCTTACAGTATCACTTCGCATTCACTTGGGATCAGTATTAGAATGGTGTAAAGTAGTAGGTGATTTCAGACTTCTAATTAGACACCAGGGATTGCATTCCCTCTGTTGCAAAAGATGAAATCTGATACTTGTGATATGAAAATTCTGCAGTTATGCCTTTTTCTGCAACCCTTTTAAGTCTTTTGTGAAATACAAAAACTATTATGCTGCAAAAGCATCTGTGGAACATCTATGTTTTCAGGCTTTTATTAAATGGTTAATCTATATGGGATTTGTGGAATCCAAAGTAGAAACATTGTTAAATAATGCATGCTGAGGAAAACATAATCTCATGTTTATTCCACAGAGGCTTTTGGTTTTGTTTTGGGATTCATGAACTCTCATGGGCCTTCTAAAAATTAGCAGATGTGAGTACTGTAATAGCTCAATAATGTAATCTGTCTGGCATCAGGAGCCCTCTTTTGCAGCAGCAAAGTGTCTTTTGATATGTGATGTGGTCCGATAATGTTATAAAGCTCTCTGGCTTCACCAGAGAGTAAATGACTGAGTATCAGCAGTTTGTAAAGCCTTTTAATGCTGTTGAAAGAATAGATAATGACAGTGTACAGTACTAGAACAAAACAATAAAGACTGGGATATACAAAAGTTGATGGCCACTTAGTTTCTAAAATAATTACAGTTCATGTGATTTTGGCTTTTACAGCTTTGGAGTATAAATTCTTCTTCTTTTTGTTGAATTTCTATGAAGTGTTATTCAGGAAACACATTTCTGCAGGACAACTGTCAAATGTTTAGCCACAGAAAGCAAAAACAGTTCTTTGAAACCTGCCATCTAGTCATCTGTCCATATATTCATTAGTTTTTGAAATGCCACCAAAGCAGACATGAATTAAAAAGGAAAAAGTTGTTTTGAAAGATGACATATCCTTCTCATGTTAAAATTTATACTAGAGTTTTGTAAGGAAATGACTGGCCTAACCTAGTGGCAAGATCACAGAAGAAATTGAATATTCTGCTGGGCAAAATAAAAAAAAAAATTGAATCTGTGAATTATTCACAAAATGCTTTTGTTTTGTAATTCCTTTAAAGCTAATCGTGATAGTGTAGAAAAAAGGATGGGCAGACTCTCTGGGAACTGTAGAAAGTCTCTTTTGTGTCTGCCTACTGCAGCACTCTGTCAAAAGGCAAAAGGAAAGGCTCTACCTACTGTCACTGCCAGTACCTCTCTACAAAAAGTGTACTTTCTTTTATCAGGAAAAGTGAACGTGCTTTTCATTGCATTCTGTAGTCAGTAAGATCATGTGTAAATGAATTTTGTATTTCTGAGTACAGCACCTTTAAACCTACAATTAGCTTAGTAGAAAACTTCCTGCGAAAGTTCTTGTGCCCATTGACATCCTTCTATTATTGTTAGTAATGCATGTGGTACTTCTTTCATGTTTAAAGTACTCGTCTACCTTTAGAGAACAAAATAAATGGTTATTTATTGTTATGAGATAAAGCTTCCTGATGCTGATAGCCTTACTTAGCCACTGCAGTTTGTCTTGACAAAGCTAAACTGAGCTAAATGCTTTTCCACTCGGAAACATTTCTCCACAGAGAAACCTCCAAACAAATAAAGGATTCCTACAGATTTGAAAAGATGACAGCTGGCATGTGTGTTCTCACTGACAACACTGAAAGAGAGTGAGAAGCTTAAACAGAGCCTAAAAAGTGTCAGTGGCCTGGGCAAAGTGGAGGCCGTGAGCTGCTCCACTAGGGTGCTGCCTGAAAAGCTTTGAGCACAAAATGAAGCTTTGAGCACAAAAATAGCACTGGATAAATTTTTGAAAGAATGTCACATAGATGAATTAAATGTGTTTTTAAAATCTCCTTTTTGGAATAACCTACACAGTGGGATGCCTTTTGGCCAGCATTCATGTCAAAAGCAGTATTTCTCTTCTTTTACTGTATTGACAGTGCTTTAAGAGTTTCTTTTTTCTTTTTTTCTTCCTAAAAGGACAGTTGAAATGAAATTAGTAGCCAGAACCTTTTGCAAATCTTTATTCGCCTATGAGGTTTTCTTTAACATGGTACACAGTTTAGCTGATTATTTGGCAAAAATAGATTTAAAATTCTGATATTGAGTCAATGAGTTCTGATGGAGAATGTTGGGTTAGTTCTCCCTATTTGTCATGTTCTAGAATATTATATTAACCTAACAAATTTTCTGTCAATGATCTGTCTTTGTTTGCACCCCTTTTCCATAAATACCTTAAATATAATTTTTTATATTCCTTTTTAATAGCTGATTTGACTATTGGGCAACTTAGTGATACAATTTGCAAAATAGTGTGCAAATGGAAAAGCTCTGTTGCGCCAGGTGTATTTAAGACTCAGTGAGCGCAGGAATTGCAATCAGGGTGGATTTTTAAAGGACTGTACTCATCACAGCAACAAATTCTCATTATGTTGAGAAATATAGCTCCAATTTGTTACAGGGCAGACTAAATATTTTCATATATGTATGTGTGTGTATGTATATATATATACACATGTATTATTAATTCCGTAAGTACATAATGTTAGTAGCTTTATCACTTATGTGTACAATAATTTTTATGGAAAAATTGAATGGTTTGAGTTGGAAGGGACCATGGGCAGGGACACTTTACACTATACCAGGTTGCTCAAAGCCCCATCCAGCCGCTCCTTGAACGCTTAAAGGATGGGGCATCCACACCTTCTCTGGGCAACCTGTTCCAGTGCCTCACCATCTTCACAGTAAAGAACTGCTTCCTAATATGCAATATAAACCTACCTCTTTCAGTTTAAAGACACTCCCCCGTGTCCTGTCCCTGCTTGCCCTTGTAAAGAGTCCATCTCTAGCTTTCTTGTAGGCCCCTTTAGGGGCACTTGTAAGTCTCCCTGGAGCCTCCTCTTCTTCAGGTTGTACAACCCCAATTCTCTCAGCTGGTCTTTATAGGAGAGGTGCTCCAGTCCTCTGATCATCTTTGTGATCCTCTTCTGGACTTGCTCTAACAGGTACACATCTTTCTTGTGTTGGGGACCCCAGAGCTGGATGCAGCACTCTAGGTGGGGTCTCATGAGGGCAGAGTAATGGGGGAGAATCACTTCTGTCGCCCTGCTGGCCATGCTGCTTTCATGCATGTTTGGCTTTCTGTGCTGCAAGTGCTCATTGCCAGGTCACCTTGAGTTTCTCATCACTAAAACCCCCAGTCCTTCCCCTCAGGCCTGCTCTCAATGCATTCTCTGCCCATCCTGTACTTGTGCTTGGGATTGCCCTGACCCAGGGCCTTGCACTTGGCCTTGTTGAACTTCATGAGGTTTGCACTGACCCACCCCTCAAGCCTGCGAAGGTCCCTCCGGGTGTCATCCCTTCCCTCCGGCATGTTGACCACAGCACGCAGCCCGGTGTCATCAGCAAACTTGCTGAGGTGCACTCGATGCCAGTGTCCGTGTCACTGACACAGATGTGACACAGCGCCGGTCCCAACACCGACCCCTGAGGAGCACCAGTTGTCGCTGGTCTCCACTTGGATATCAAGTCTTTGATCACAGCTTTCTGAACATAACCATCCAGCCAATTCCTTATCCACTGAGTGGTCCATCCATCAAATCCATTTATCTCCAGTTTAGGGACAAGGATATCTTGCAGGGCAGTGTCAAATGCTTTGCACAAGTCCAGGGAGATGATGTCAGGTGCTCTTCCCGTATCCATTGATGCTGTCATCCTGTTGTTTGTCAGGCACAGTTTACTCGTAGGGAAACCATGTTGACTGTCACCAATCACCTCCTTGTCTTAGCATTGTTTCTGGGAGACTCTGCTCTCCATGGTCTTACCAAGCACTGAGGTGAGACTGACCAGCCTGTAGTACCCTGGGTTTTCCTTCATTTCCTTTTGTAAAATGGGGGTTATATTTCCCCTTTTCCAGTCAGCGCGAACTTGACTGGACTGCCACAGCTTCTCAGATATGATCGATAGTGTCTTAGTCATAATTTTCCTATCTTTAGAAATAAAAGCCTTCAAATGCAAAATTTATGCTATTTATAAAATACATCCTGTTAAATATATGGAAAGGATGGTACTATGTTAGAATTATTTTGCAGGAAACTGCATACATTGGTGTATGGTAATTGCCTACACTTTCTTGAATTATTTTTTTCCCGATAAACCAAATACACTAATTTACTCAAGTATGATTTAAAAGGTTGGTGGATATAAAACTCAGTCAGGGAAATCCAATAAAAGTTTGACATTCCTTTTTACATGACTTACGGAGTTTGCAGAATATATTGCTTCTCTTCAGAATTAAAAATTCACATATCTAACAACCTACACTAGGAGCAATGCTGCAACTCATTAGAAAGAAATACAAGGACATGCTTTGCATCATAAAGATAGGAAAAATAAAATGTCAATGTTTTTTATTAAAAATGTAGAGTGAAATTCATGAATACATCTTTCATCTTACGAAACATGTCAGACATGGTGAGACAAAAATCAGTATGGACTTTACAGGCTGCTCTGCTCTTGTGATACTGACATGTCACAGGAAGTATGTGAGGGCAGGAGATCCAGTTCTGTTCTCTTCTTCTCTGTGTGTATTAGAAGAAATTCTGCTGAGGATAGTACAATTCTGTGCATGTGAAGCGTTATAAATAAAGTAGAACTCAGTCCAAGTTAGTGGTCTTGTTAGCGAGATTGTTACATCTGGAGTCAGTTTTCTATGAGGTAGAAATTTTAGTGCAGGATTTTTAATGTTAGGAGTACTGTAGGATTGTTTGTTTATGGCATCCAGCAGTTGAATGCATTTAAACCTGAAAGTTTTACAATCTGCGAGAAAATGGGATGCTATAGTGAAAAGTAGCTTAAAAAAAAAGTATGGCTGTGAATCACAGACACATGGAGAAACTGTGTCCTTGCTGAAGGTCATGGAAAAGAATGTCTGAATGAAAGTCTTTCAGAATAATCAGCTGTTCAAAATACTGGAAAGCTGATTAGTCTGAATGAAAAAGCCAAGCATAAACAAAATTTGAAGACTGTGGCAGAATTCATTGGGAAAAGCAGTATGTCTGCAATTCTGAGAAGTTCTTCCCATAGCAAAGTAGGTGAAAAGGAAGCCTGTTTGGGAGGCTGTCTTTGAGGAACATATTTTAACTTTTATGTTATGGTTAACTTTTTATGGTTTGTGTTTAACTTTGTGATTTGAAAAATCAGTGGATGTTGCTGACTCACTATTCATTGAGTCAAATGCATTGTTAGAGATACTAGGATCTTTACTTGATTTTTTAAATTGATATTACATACCTATTTTCAGATGTTTGACTGTACTTCAGAAGTAATTGTCCTCAGCTTTGCAGAGTATTCCTCGCCAATGCTTCAGCAGGGAGGAACAGAGTCAATGTAGAGTGGTGGGAGTACTTCAGTATTACATTCACCTCACTCAGACCCATGAAGACTTAGGCTGGGGCTACAGTTTCGTGTGATGCTTTACCTTGTTTAATTTCAGGCTGTCATCCAAAAGAGGTAGTTCCTTTGAGGAAATCTCTGTCACATCAGAACCTAGTATTTTCTTGCAGAGGTTTGTTTTCTCTTGGATCAATGAACTGATGTAGCTCACTGGGGATGCCACAATTCTTAAATGCTGGGGGAGAGGGCAGGAGCTTGCAGTGAGGAATGGAAGAGCTCAGGACCTCCATATCTTCTTGACACTACTTCTCTTTAGATCAGAGCAAGTCTAGTGGGAAAATCCACCCTTAAATAAAATACCAACTTTTTCATTTAAGTTAAAGGGAATGCTGGAGGGAACACTAAGGTCTGATTTTGCAAAAATGAGGGAGTATAGCTAGTGAATGGATGGCCCTAATTCCACCTGTTCACACATACACACAGACACAGACACACACATGCTCTATTTCAAATTGTGGAAACCATTTCGCTACGTAATTCTGTGACGCTGCCCAGCAAGCCAAAGAAGAAAAGTCATTCTAGTCTCTCTGAACCTCCCTTTTTCCATACCTGTGATTGTTTAGGGTATATGGAAGATTTAAGTACTGAAAAGTACCTTCTAATAAAGTACTTCAATGATCAAGAGGTGACAGTCGTTTCTGGCAAATAAAGGGGAAACTACTTTTCTAACCTGGCCTTTAATGCTTTTGTAGTAGCAAAACCAATTGTATAGCTAAGTTCATTTCTACCCAGCAGTCAGGTTAGTTCAGGTTTAATTGTTTTTGTTTTCTCAACTCAGATTTTACTGGGGGCTTTTTTTGGTGCAGGTGTCTTGACTCAAATACATTGAAGTGGTTCATTTTGTTGAAACAATAGTTTAACTACACTTCTGTCCATTTTAAATCTTTGTGTCTTTCCTTCCTCTTTCTGTTTTCCCCATGACATTCAATATCTCTGCCAAACCAGTGTAATGACTTAGGTAAACTTCCTCTGATTAAACATGTGAGAAAGCATACGTGTGAAGTTCAGAGAGTCTTGGTCATGCCAACTCCTGACTTTATGTCTGGAAATTCTGGTTTTTGACATTAAACAAAAGGTGTATCATACTTTTCCCAGCATATACTGATGTGAATACATCTTGCGGCATTGAAAATAGCCCAGATTATCAGCCATTGTGGAAAAGAAGGAATGTGGTTTAATTAAGCGAAATTTATTATCTTATCTGGCAACTACCCAGCAGCAAGCATTCTATGTGAAAATCCATTTAATCTGTTGGACCCAGCCTAATGCTGGGAACTCACTATCAAGATTAAAGAAGAGTGAGAAAAGATCTTATTTCACCTTTGCCTTCTCCATGATTTCATGGAGAATGCTTCCAGGTGACTCCTTTGTAAAGAAACCAGCTCCTGTTACAGAATGAGTTATGAAGTTAAAAATGAGACTTGAGTATGAATGCAAAAATCCCTGTGATGCACTGTGAAAACCTGTACACATTTTTAAAACAATGATAAAGGGTACAAAAAGGTTGCCTTTGTGTTCTACTTGCATTTCAAATGTGGGAAAACCAAAACACTTTAAGATATGAATCTTAAAGGAGACACCTTTTCTGCTATTTAAGTTTATAGGAAAAGTATTCATACTCCCTCCTGAAAGCCTCTAAATATGTTGATGCCTGCTTTCTGCTTTTTCCTCCGGTAAGAGGAATGTTGCAAGGGTTTCTTTGCTCATTGCTATCTAGTGACTGCTGCAGAGGCAACTAACGTGACATAACCCCTTCCATAAATTTGATCCAATTTCATCTAAAATTCAGTGCAAAACCCCAACAAAACAAAACAAGGAAAACTGCAACCAAACCCACAAATGTAGAAAACCTCAGCATACCCCCCACACCTCCATCCTTAGGTCTTTATATAGGTCTTGAATGAGTAACACTGTTTTCATGCATTTAGAGATGAAAGTTGATTTGCTACCTTAAATTTGACTCTGACAGGAAGTGAAGCTATTAATTTCAAGTTAAATGTTGCCTGGAAAATTTGAACCTAACTGAATTGTAGAATATAGTTATGAGTTTAACTTGTTGCTTAGACTAGAAACTGGTGAACTACTTACCAAATCATTGCAGTGAAACAGCTTGAGTCAAGTTTCTGCAAGGAAGGAATAAGGACTGGGAGAGGGGCTGCCCTAATTTTGCAGCCTGGATTTGCCAGCCAGTCTTAGGTATTGTAACCGACCTCTGTGAGAGGGTATTATTGAGTTAGTATTTTGTCATTCTGACAGTAAGAAAAGCCATGTCCCAAACCCTCTTCTTCAAGATGAGGTGGACTGTTCTCACTCAAGGTCTGATTAAGGTTTTTTCCCTTGATGGGCTTTATTTCTCATCACTGTTTCTCTTCATAGATGGCTACACTCTCAGCAGTATGGAGAATAGCTTTTCTGTCAGTCTGGTGGTGCTGGCTAGCTTACAGCTTTTGTGAAAGAAGGAAAGGCAGCCCCTTTCTGTCTTCTAGAATGAATGGTGCTTAAGAGAAATCAGGGTGAGGGAGGGAGGGATGCAGTACATTCACAACTGCTTGTCTAAGGAAGGTCTTGCCTTGATTTCTTGCTCCTTTTTGGAAGGAGGCCCTCCAGTTCTGTAGTGTGCTCACATGGTGGCACCCTTATAAACATCAGGAACCTACCTGGTGGGTAGAGCTGCCTTTTCGTTTGTGCTACATCCATGTGGTCTGTGAAGCATTTCCCAGGAGCCCTACCTTAGGTTTCAACTTCATAGACCACATGGAAAATTTGGTAAGACAGCCCCATTTCCATACGTCTTGATTTCCAGAAGTACTGCTTTGAGATATGTTATTCTTTTGAGCAAATCTGAATTGGGAATTGAAGCTGTGGAACCCTAGGGAATAATGCCTGGAGGGAAGTTAAAGGTGAGACTGAAAACCAGACTGGTTTCAGAGATGTAAGAACAGAAGATGAAAAATTACTTTCTTCCCTATGGTGCAGTAGTTTCTACACGTCCTTACAGACCCAATTAAAATAACATTTGATTAAAATGAATACAATAAAGCACAGTTTTAAGTGGTACTATATCTCTGGATAAATTGCAAAACCACCAAAATTTAATTATATATTAAAGATTAAAGAGTACTTTCTGGTTTTAGTTATATTACAGTTTCTCTGGTGTATAAGCAGTAAGGCAATTTAATGTAAAATTAAAAATCCTGGGACAACAGCATCTCTCTCAGTTCAAATTAGCATGTCTGAGAAAATAATTTTGGCCTTTAATGTTGATTTATAGCAATTTTTCATTCTTTATGTGCTGAAATCCAAAACAGTGTTATGCTAATATGGCTGTATCACCTGCAGGTGTTGCTTGAGAGTCAAGTGAACAGTCCTTTGTGTTTTCTTTGAAGGATCAATATTTCAAGATGTGTGAAGGAGAAGGGTCTGACTGACAAGCTGCCTTGATACATTGTTGTTCTAACTATGACTGGATTGACTGAAAATTGCCTGAAAGAGTAAGATAATTTATAAGAACTATAAAGCAAAACCAAGTGTTTGAAGTAATCAAAGCTAATGAGGAATGATTTGTTTTCACTTTTTAAATGTCTTGCCTTCACTGTTATAGTGTCTTGAAGTTTCTCTTTCTGAAACATTCATATATGGTACTGCATTTGCATGAAAAAGATGCATTAGATGTTACAACTGCAAAAAAATTAGAGCTGGCAAAATTGAATGAAATAATTTTTAATAGTTGTGCTGTGAGAAATTACTCGTCGTGTACCTGTGTAATTGGAGAGAAAGTTGGTTTTCATTTTTTGTGTATGTCTAGAAATTGAGCAAATAACCTGGCTTAGGAAAAAATGGTAGTTTGGAAAGAAAATGGATACATAATTACAAAACAGTGCCTTTTCATGAGAATAGGAATTCATTTCAGTGCTACCTTGTTTCTCTGTCTAGACATGTTGTCATGAAAAGCAGATATTACTTTGGAAGCGTCATTGTGTAATACAAATATTATATAGGTATAAATGTAAATAAGCTCTTTTTATTTTTGAATCATTAAATGTAGTAATACTCTAGTGTGAATACAATAATATGGTTATCAGTCTGCTAGTACCAATTGTCTGTTTTACAAGTTGTGAAGTGCTTTTGCAGAACTAGCAACAGAATTTCAGGAATATATATTTTTTAGTTATTTTGGGATCTTGTGTTTTCCTCTTGCAATGCTCTTTTTCCTTCACCTTGAATAATCTTTCTTTAATTCAGTATTTAGTATTATTTTGTGGGAGAATATCATATATGCTTAGAATACTATTCATATAATGAGTGAGAGAGAGCACTTTTAATGGAATAAAGTTTTTAATCATTCATTGGAATGACTATGCAGAACTGTGATGACCTTAATTTAAACGGAAAAAAATACTATTCTTGCAATGTGTGCTGTTTGCATTTGAGATTTTGATATAAAGGATAAAGTAGTTTTAAAAAGTCAAAGAAAACCGTAGCGAACATGGCAGTATGGAAGAAATTTCTTTTCTCTCCTCAGTGGTAATATGAATGTGAAATTCAAATGATTCTGTGAAAAATGTAAATTTTTACATCAAAGTGTAATGTTTGCTTACATAATAGATCTGAAGTCCTGGGTAAAATTTTTTTGTTTCATTAATGAATAGCGTACACATACAAAAAAATTTGCAGGGAAAGCTATTTCCCAGTTTGGGAACAAACTGGATTAACTTCTTGATGAATAAATGAGCTTTTTTACCCTTAAGGTTTGAATTAATGATTTTATAAAAAGGCATACTCTGGCTCTAGTTATTTGCTTTGTCCTATTCTGCTGGCTTAAATTGCACCTGAAATTACGTTATTTCAGTGGTGTTAAGTGCCTTCTCTGATTCTTTTAAATGGAAAATTGAAAATATTCTTAACATATAAAATATATTTCAAATGAAAGAGCAACAGCATGTAAATGTAGGTTAGCACACCGAATTTAGGTTTCACCTTTTAATGATGTTTTAAAACTCTATTAGAAGTGCAAGATTTGTTGTGAGAATTAAGCTGCAGGGTTTTATTTTTGATACATTAAACTGAAAAATACATTCAATTAAAAGCCATACTAATCCTTTAACATCGTAATAGCAGAGAAATTTTTCACATTTACATAAATGTGAAATGCATAAAAATAGACATTTATTTATATTTTTGAACAAATTCTCTTTTTTTGGTCATTGATAATGCAGATAGAAGAAATTGGCTGGGGAACAGAGAGTTAATGGAATCAGCTGCAGTAAAGATTATAGAACAAATCTTAATCAAACCAAGATTTGATTTAGCCAAATGAAGCTAGTCATAGATTTGATTGAATAACACTGGCAAAATGAAGGGTAAATCCTAAAAATATGAATTTTAGTAAATTATATCTGTTATTTGAAATCTTTCCCCTCAAATAACATAACAGCATGGGTCTGTCCATTTGGACAGATGTGGTTTAATAGTCAGTGTCAGTAAAACTGGCTAAAATCACGTAGTTTGTTTTAAACAGGGAGAAAAATATAGTAATAAATGGAAAGAAGATGGTAGTTTTGGATAACAATAGACTCTGGGAGGAGGGAATAACACGTGCAATGCTGGTTCATCCAAAATGTCATCTATGCTTCTGAAGTTTTGATCCAAGGTACTTACCCTGCTCTGAACTGAAAATGTTCGTTTTTATAGAATCACAGTATGACAGAATGGGATAGGTTGGAAAAGACCTCCAAGATCATCACATCCAGCCATTAACCCAGCGCTGTCAAGTCCCCCACTAAACCATGTCCCAAAGTGCCACATGTACACGTCTTTTAAATACCTCCAGGCATGGTGACTAAACCACTTCTCTGGGCAATCTGTTCCAGTGCTTGACTGCCTTTTCCATGAAGAAATTTTTTCTAATATCCAATTTAAACTTCCCCTGGCACAACTTGAGGCCATTTGCTCTTGTCACTTTGGAGAAGAGGCCAACCCCCAGCTCATTACAACCTCCTTTCTAAAGGTCCCACTTCAGCCTGCTTTTCTCCAGGCTAAACAGTCCCAGCTCTCTCAGCTGCTCCTCATCAGATCTGTGCTCCAGACCCTTCACCAGCCTCGTTGCCCTTCTCAGGACACACTCCAGCACCTCAATGTCCTTCTTGTAGTGAGGTGCCCAAAAGTGAACACAGGATTCAAGGTGTGGCTTCACCAGTGCCGAGTACAGGGGGACAATCCCTGCCCTGGTCCTGCTGGCCACACTATTGCTGATACAGGCCAGGTGCCATTGGCCTTCTTTGCCACCTGGGCACACGCTGGCTCGTGTTCAGATGACTGCTGGCCAAAACCAGAATCCTTTTCCACTGGGCCACTTTCCAGCCACTCTTCCCCCGACCTGTAGCACTGCTGGGGGTTGTTGTGCCAGTGCAGGACCTGGCAGTTGGCCTTGTTGAACTTCATACAGTTGGCCTTGGCCCATCGATCCAGCCTGTCCAGATCCCTCTGCAGGGCCTTCCTTCCTTCCAGCAGATCAACATTCCCACCCAGCTTGGTGTCGCCTGCAAACTCACTGAGGGTGCACTTGATCCCCTTGTCCAGATCATTGATAAAGATACTGAACAAGGTGAGCCCTGATACTGGCTCACCTGGGGAACACCACTGGTGACCAGCTGCCAACCGGCTGCCATTCACCACCACTCTCTGGGCACCGCCATCCAGCCAGTTTTTCACTCATCCAAGTATTGGGAAACCAGTTTCTCCAGGATAATGCTGTGCTAAACAGTATCAAAGGCTTTAACAAAGTCTAGTAGACAACATTCACCGCCTTTCCCTCATCCGCTAAGTGGGTCACCTTGTCATAGAAGGAGCTCAGGTTGCTCAAGCAGGACCTGATTTTCCTAAACTGCTGCTGGCTGGGCCTGAACCCCTGGTTGTCCTGTATGTGACACATGATGGCACCCAAGATGATCTGCTCCATGATCTTCTCTGGCACTGAGGTCAGGCTGACAAGGCTGAGTTCCCTGGATCCTCCTTCTCACCCTTCTTGTAGATGGGCATTGTAGATGCTGAAAAGCTTTGGTAGAGAAATCTTTCAGCTTTCTGCAGCATTCTGTGAGAGCTTTGCAGTTCTCACAGAAGCTATGAACAACATTGCTATGGGTTTTTGTAAACTAATTCATTATCTTGCACCTGGGTTTGTTGTGCAAGATTGTTATGGTTCTAGCGTTCTGATATTTTAGAATAAGTGTCTTAGAGCTTGACCAATCCCCTCAAGGGGTGGATGGCCGAGCACCCAATTGTCTTATGCCATTCAACACACTCTTTGCGAACCCTGTTATAAAAGATGAATTAATTAATTAATAAAGATCAGAACTGCTTTCCCTTCTGAACTTAGTCGTGACATTCCTTGCCGTTAGTGCCGCTCACAGCAACATCGTATCACAATAGCTAACCCACAGTCAACTGGGACCATCCCAGTTAGCCAGGCGTGCTGGTAAATCATGGAGAGTGGCTCAGCGAGCACTTCCACCAGCTCCCTCAATACCTTTGGGTCAATCTCATCCAGCCCCATTGACTTGTGTGTCTAAGTGGTGTAGCAGATCAATGACCATTCCCTCTTGGATTGTGGGGGCTTCATTCTGCTCCCTCTCTCTGTGTCCCAGATCAGGGGGCTGGGTACCCAGAGGACTACTGGTCTTGTTATTTAAGACTGAGGCATAGGAGATGTTTCAAAGAAATATCTCAACTATTTCCTCATCCTTTGTCACTATGTTTCACCCTGCATCCGATAAAGGATGGGAATTCTCCTTGGCCCTCCTTTTGTTGCTCATGTAGTTATAGAAACTTTTTCCTTGTTTTCTATAGCAGTTGCCATACTACGTTGTAATTGGGCTTTGGTCCTAATTTTCTCCCTGCCTATCCTCACACTAGCTTTGTAATACTACCAAGGTGCCTGCCCCTTCTTCCAAAGGTCACACACTCTCCTTTTTTTCACTGAGTTGAAGCCAAACCTCTCTGTTCAACCAGACTGGTCCTCTCTGCCTGCTTATATTTTGGCATGGCTTTGATGTCCACTAGCAGGGGAATTGACTAAAGTAAGAGCTGTATGAGGAGTAGAATCATGTACGTGATTTCTATTTCAGAGTGAGAGGTCAGGTTGATTTCAGTCCCAGCAGCCTGTGCTGAAATCTGTTTTCGTGTTAATATCATGTTGAATACTTTTAATTTCTCTACATCTGACTTAATGCATATGAAATTTTCATGTGTAATTTCAATCTTCTGCCTTTAAGTATGTGCACACTTTCCTTCTTGCCTTTCCCATCCCAGGAGGTATTATTTATCTGGTATCTTCTCAATCCCATTGCAGCATTTTGCTTCAACAGTTGCCTGCCCTACACCTTAGCTCTTCTCTCCCCTCAACTCCAAGCTCAGAGAAGTGGCTGTCCTGATCTCTCTCTGGGTCAGTCTGCCACCTCACGGATTAATTAATTAACAATTAATATTTGTAGGCAGAAGACAGTGCATCCAGATCACTCTGTGCCTTACTCCTGGACAATGTGAGAAACCCTGGCAGAATTTACCTGTGTTGTGGTGGTGAGCTCCCTGTGGCGATCTTGAGGGCAGATGACAAGTCTCCTTTGCTTTCTCAAGTGCCAGCCAAGTAAGCTCTAAATGATGGCAGCAGGCAGTGAGGTTGTGCTATTGTTCACAGTGTGGTTGTGTCGTTGTTCACAGATTCTGTGCACATCCTGCCAGGCCTTGCCCTGCTGTGTACTCCCACTTAAATTTCCACAACGCCCGCAATAACCACAGAATGGGTAAAGTTCGAAGGGACCACAATGGGTCATCTGGTCCAACCTCTCTGCTCAAGGAGGGTTGTCCTGGAGCACATTGCTCAGGATTGTGTCTAGATAGTACTTGAATATCTTCAGTGAGGAAGACTCCTCAGCCTCTCTGTACAATCTCATCCAGTGCTTAGTCACCTACACAGTAAAGAAGTTCTTCCTCGTATTCAGGTGGAATTTTCTGTCCATCAGTTTCTACCTAATGCCTGTTGTCCCATTGCCTGGCACGACTGAGAGGAGCTTGGCTCCATCCTTTTGACACCCTCCCTTCAGACACTGATAGACATTGATGAGGTCCCCTCTCAGTTGTCTCTTCTCGAGGCTGAACACACCCAGCTCCCTCAGCCTTTACTTGTAAGAGAGGTGCTCCAGCTCCTTACTCATCTGTGTCACCCTCTGTGGGACCCACTCCAGAAGCTCCATGTCTCTCTTGTCCTGAGGAGCCCAAAACTGGACACAGCACTCCAGATGTGGCCTCACCAGGGCTGAGCAGAGATTCAAGAAAATAAAAAAGGAAAACAAAGGCAGTAGAGAAAAGAAGAAAACTTGAATGTCAACCTTCCCTGCTTTATTTTATCTATAGAATTGAGGTGTCCAGCTGCAGCAGGCAAGCTTTATGAAGGCGATGAAGTTAATCAGAACTTTGTGAGTTGTTATGAGTTATTTGAAAGTGAGGGGAAATTAGAGATGCTCATATAAAGAAGTGATAAAAATCACTTCAGAAATCACTTTCAGAAAATCTTGAAATAGGCACGTTCTTTTTGACTGTTGTTAGGACACTGGCCACCCCTGCACATATGATCCTCAGCAGCATTCCTGAGCATAGTGACCTGATTGTGAAATGTACCACAACACTGGTGATATCTACAAACAAATTAAAAGTTGGTTCATTTACTTAAGTCTCACATAATTCTGTTGGGAGCAGTGGAAGCATGAATTACTGCTGTTTAAAGCAGGAACAGACTTGATTTGCATGGCTATAATCATTGGGAAGATTATCAGGTCTCACTTTTAGAGGGAAAGGCAAGAATATTTCTATAGTGTTGAAGTGTTTGTGTCAGAGTTCTCTGTTCATTTCAGTTTTTAATGGTGGGCAGATAACAGATGTAATTGTAACTACTTTAACAGAAATATTTAAAATTAAATGAGCAAGCAGGCTTTTACCTGTTAAGTAGTTGTTGCACATAGGTGGCTAGTCCCCAACCCCCATCTCCAAAAAATGAACCCAGAGCAGCTGGCTGGAGTTTGTACAGTTTGTTCCTTCTGCACTGTTTACCCTCCTTTGTTCATGTACTTGTTAGGGTTTTATATCTGACAGAATGACTTAGTCCTCAGTTTCTGGCAATGTCCCTATTCCGAGTGACCTCCTCTTTAGCATAACTATTCCAGCATTTCATGCTAATATTAGTGGTTTCTGCTCTATTTCCCCAAGGGAGGAGTTGCCCTGTCTGTGAATCAGATTTTGCTCTTTTGCACAGTATGGTTTTCATGAGAATATCTCCATGGAATACTTCTGGACAGTCAGTGCTTTTGGGGTTAGCTGTAGGGATGCAAAGAAGGTAATTAACCAGTGTAATACAGAACGCATTACATTCTCCTTAGGTAGGTCATCAGATATTCTGATGGGTAGAAAAAAATTAGGAAAGTAGAAAAAAAAATGCATTTCATCATATCTCCTAGGTATAGAAATTAATATTTCAGGGAATATTTCAGCTGAGCATCCTCTTGGCATATTTACAAAGAACTGAACTTGGAGTCTTCACTGAGGGTAAAGGTGCATTTTCCTTCTGCCCACTCCGCAGTTTTCCTTCTGGTTCTGTTTGCACACTGTGGTATGGTTGTCATAGCAGACTGATGATACATTGATATTTTTTCTCATAAGCACTGTTTTGTTCTATTGCAAAACCTTTCAGAGAGAAAGAAATGGGCTACTTGAAAATGTTTCTCATGTTGAAGTTCGTGCTGAATTATTTGTACTTAGTGAGCGACAAGATTATTTGCATGCTCTAAAAGTGTCAAAGTGTAAAGAACTATCCTAATGAAACCATCATCTAGGTACCTGTTTTTACCATCCATGTGCTGTATAAAATGTGTTTTCTTCGTTTATGTTCTCTCACTTACTCTGAGTTCTTTCTAACTTACTGAGAATTTTAATGATCAAGCATAATTCTTTCCTTTCCTTGATCCCCGTGTTTAGTGATTTGCTTCAAGCCAAACTAGCTCTCTCTAAACTGATGCAAGTTATGTTTTCACTCCCTCCTTTGTAAACTCATGGTCTTCAGCAGATTTGCAAAATTACACTCAATTCAAGCATCTCAGCCAAGTCTTTGAAAGGCAGTAAAGTATGTATACATGTGTAAGAGATGAATCGTTCAGGCTGTAATGACTTTGAAGGGCTACTGAAATAGATGTCACTAAACCATTAGCTTTATGTTTCATTCCAACATTTTTATGCAAGGGGGTAAAAAAGGTGAAAGAATCTGAAACCAGTCAAGAATTTAGGACACCAGAAAAGACCCAAGCAAAACTGAGACGTATGTTTAAATTTGCAATACAAAAGTGCTGTCCAGATGCTGATTTGACTCTGGAGGCATCTAAACTTGCCAGGCTTACTAGGCTTACATACCTATTTGAGGGCTATCTGCAGCTTTGCTCGGCCATGTATGTAGTCACTCCAGCCAAAGCAGTTTATAATTTAAGCTGAGCAGGATCTAAAAAGTAAGTGCTGCTCTTTTTAAATCCTCAAAAGGGCCAAATCCAATATAGGCCTACAGGGAATATGTAAAACAACTGCAAAAGGACAGATTAGCCTTGCTCCAGTGTTTTAAAAATCAACTCTAAGTGGCTGCTCTGAGGATTCAAGTCTGTGACACTTGACTGAGCTTACAGGCTTACCTGCAGCCCTTAATTAGAGATTTGACCTCTGTGCTTAGTTGTTTGGGGGTTTTTTTTCCTACGTTTTTTGGTACTCATAGATTGTATTTCTTGAGCAGACAGTTGAAATAAGAGTGGAATTTTTAAGAACCCCTATCCTTGCTTTTATAGCTGTAGCCCAGTGCTCATAGTGATTTACCCAAGATATCCAGTTAGCAGCTATGAAATTTTATGGTGTTCAGGGAAGAAAAACACAAACCCATCTCAGTCCTGGCAGGGCCAGAGGAGTCAGCCTCGTGCAAGGGTGCATCAGCTGTGTGGGTGTCCGATGGCCTGGTACAAGTGCAGTTCAGCAGCAGTGGAAAATGGGTGGATAATTTAAGCGGCTCTCTGTTGCTGGTTCAGCAGTTGATGCTTAAGTTATGCTGGAATCAGTTGGATCTCATTGTGCTGGGGCTGTGCAGATGTACAGTCAGTACTGATACTTGTGTTGAAAGAGCTTCTGTTCTCATGGCAGATGTGTTGGTCATTGCCATGGTGGAGACAAGCCAGCAAATATTTGGGGTTTTTTATGGGACCAAGTCTTGGGAACAGAAACAGGGTCAGCTGTTTTCTGATGTACTTCACAGTCATTTTCTTCTCTTGCTGTTGTTTTATTATTTCAAGTAACATGATGAATTGGAAGAAAGATTATGATGCATCATATAAGGATGGGAAGCTTCTTTAGTCATAGTGACCATTAGTAGATGTTGAAGATACATATTTTTATGTAATTCAGCAAGTCTAGGTGTGATGGGTCTACCTGTGAGTTCCAGAAGAGCGAGTGGGGAAGATATCTGGTTCACAGGTTTTCATTTTTAATATGTTCCTTAAGACTGGAAGAAAGCTGGTGTTCTGCCCAGATTCAGAATAGACAAGCAGATTGAGCAGGGTAAATATAGCCTGATATAAATCACAGTGAACATATGGAAAAAGCTGACTGGGGACTCAGCTGATGGGGAATTAAAGGCCTTGAGTAAAATTGATTCTGCTCAGAGTTTTATGGAAAGAGGGCTTGTAAAACAAATTATTGACAAAAACTTGATTTTAATCTTTTAATATCTGATAAAATTACAAGTTTGGTAAAATGATGGTGTCAGTGTAAAAGACTTTGAAAAGCGTTTGACTTATTGCCATGTGAAACCAATTAATAAAAGCATGAATTGAACTATGTAACAAAACAGACCAGACTTTGACAAATAACAAACCAGCTGGCAGTTCTTAATATAGGATTATCCATAAAAAAGTTTCAAGGACTAAGTGGCTTTCCCATAGGGGAAAATAGAGAGTGACAGTAGAGAGACTGTAGATTGTGTCTGGATTGTGAAAAGGAAGGAGACCACTATGAATGCTTAAGTACAGTCTCGGAGCCGAAACAGCAATGCTGAGTGTAGTGGCAGTTCAGGAGTGTAACCAGGCTGATGATTTTTTGCTGTATATAGAACTGCTGAGAACATTTAGAGTGTGGCACACAAGGCCATCTGCCTTTGTCAAAATAGCTTGAAAATGGCTAAGTGCGTATAAACATCTAACCCTAATAAGTACCTGAAGCATCTGAATTAGTCCTGAGGAGATCTTGTTGAATTCAGGCGTTGTCTGTGTAGTTTATTTTTCATCCAGTTCTCTCTAAAGGGATGTCCCTATAGCACGTATAGTGTAGCCAAATCCAAAGCAATGGGCTTAAGCTTCATAAACAGGAGGTCAAAGAAGATGATTTAGTATTCGCTGATGACTTCAAAGGATAGATTGTAGATTATAGTATAGTAGATTGTGACAAATTAAAAACTTGGAGGAAAGCCGTGTGGTGTTTTCCAGGGTTCTAGAGGATGAGAAATAGCTCTAATTTGGTGTACTTTTAGAAAGTTTTAAAATTTATTTCTTTTTATGTGCACCTCTATTCAGACACTCTAGAACTATGTATCCTGTGGTAAGTAGATTAAGACCAGCTACCTGGAAACAGAGCATAACTTCGATAATTTGCACCTAATAGGTAAGAGATAGATGGGGAAAGTGAACCAGTGGGGACTGCATTGACTACAAGATTATTCAAGAGCAGAATTTTGAGCTACTAAGGCCTGTTGACACATACATGGGTCTTTAGTCTATTATGTCATGCTACTTCCATAAAAATAGTTAGAATAAAGGCAATATCTAAATAGCATTATTGTTTCTATTAGTGCTGTGTCTGTGCTGCTTAGGTAGCTGAGTGCATTGTTACCAGTTTCTATTTGAAAGATTTTAAATTCATTGTTTCCAATTAGAGGTTTTTATATGACCTATTATTGCAAATACTAGATAACCAAATAAAAGAAGTGTGAAATTCAAAACCATTTGTTCAAAAATATATTAAATCATCTTATTAATACTTGTGTAGTTAGCATAGTTGTGTAAAACATATAAGCCCTGTAAAGACCTCCCATTAAGTGATAAGGCTATTGCAGTTGTCCTCAAAAGCAAGCATTTTGTGCTTTTTGATTATAATCTTCAACACTTTTTTTTTTTATGTACAAGTCATTAAGTACATTTGCGTCATTTGAAATTGCTTTTCACAGAAGATGTAGCAAGTGACATTTTTTAAGTCCATAGGAGGTATGGAGGTACAGAAAATCTTATTTTGTGCAAATTGGTGAGTAAACTCCTGAACGAACTGTCACAATATATGTGTTTTCCTATGAAAAGGATAGGACAAAATGTCTGAGTTACGTGAGATGTTAAATAAATTGTCTGGAGGAAAAGGCAATCTGCTGTATAAATATTTCAAGTTTTGCAATTGAAGCCTTTACATTGATCTGCGCTTGGAGGCCTGGCCTTATTTTGTAGCAGATAATGTTATGTCAAAGCAATGTTTAGTTCTACATAGCAGCTGTTGTATTCATACTAAATTATGCCAGATTTAATCTTGAGTATATTCAACAAGAGCACCCAGTTGTGCTGACAAACCTAAAATCATTTTCAGTAATGTTCTATCGCAAACCCTTTGGGCACATTGCCTCTCTGAGGTTGAATTCCCATATTATGTCCAAACATCCCAGCAGTAGATTCAATAGGTATCCTACTGGAACATTGCAGTAGCAGAAGTAGACAATATGAGACAATTTCTCAAGAGTATTACTTTCCCAATCATTTAATTGTACCTGCCTGATTCACCAGTGTTCATGTGTTTATTTGTACTTGTTCAAAGCAAATGCAATTTAATTTTAAAATACTCTCAAATCACTGCAATACTCATTTTACGTGTTGAAAGAACAAGACAATAAAGTGGATAATCAGGTTTTCAGGGTTTCGTAAGGAGAACTGAAATGTTGCATAGAGAAGAAACAATAAAAGTCAAGGTTCACTTGTGCAATACTTCAAAGAGTATCCTGTAAATCCTGGGTCATTGCACAGAGAGGGCACCTTGATAATTGCAGTGTTACTATAATGAGGAGATGACAAAGATCAGGAGAACAGTGGGTGAGAACCTAGTTTAACTGGAGAAGGGCAGACAGCTGTAGTTGATGGACTAAAATCCGCTTCTCTGGAGAGCACTTCATTGCAGGAAACATGCTGGAGTACTCTCAGGCACTCTAGACAGAAGCTCTTCTCCTTCCCCTTGCTTACTGCAGCAGGAACATAGTAAATTATATGTGCCAAAAATGAGATGGAGAAAACACTTCTCACCTTCCCCAGCCCCAGCAATTTAGGGTGCTCATTTAAAATGTAGGAAAGTTCAGTTTATTTTTCTAGGAAACTGAGTATTTTTCATGCATTCCTGCTGTATGTCTTAACCCCTAAGTGTTTTGGAGGTAGGCATGCCACCTTGTCTGCTTGTGCAGTTCCAGTTTGTACAGATAATTACGCAAAGGCCAGATCTATGGTGTTCTCTGTTCTGATGTGTTTTGTAATTTTTCTAATCTACCATGACAAATAATCAGTCGTTACGTTACGGTACGCAGTCCTAGAGATAGTTTGGAATGTCTGTAAGCAACTTTCCCTCTCCCATGATGCCCCAGTCAGCAGTTTCCAACAGCTCCAAATAGCACATGTCTAGAACTTCAGCCTACTGGAATATTCTTATTTTGAAATAAAAATCTGTTTTACAGATAGTGAGAAGAAGAATCAGGGAGTTTAATGTCCTAGGTGAGGATGAGAGGTAGAGCTCCACATCTCAGTTCTAGTTCCCAATTCTAGTCTCTGCTCAGAGGACTGTACAAAGAGAAAGATAATTTACAGCAGCAATTAAGAGGTGTAATTTCTTCTGTAATGTGAAAATTGAGGGAAATTCTGAGCATAGACTGGTTTAAGTAACTTCAGGAAGCACAAACAACTCTTTATTTAACATTTGCAAAGCGGCTGCTTCTTTGCAGCTTTAACTCCTTGTGGACTGGATATCATTGTGTTTCCTATCTGTAGCCAGAGCTGAGGAAGTCAAGGTTCACTTCACTTCAAGGTGAATTAATGCTGATCACTGTGAACTTTCTGATCCATCTGGCATCTGGGAAGTACTTTCTCAGTGGATGTCCATTTACTGAGAATGCATTGTGTAAGCACCATATGGATTTCTAAAGCTGCACAGCTCTTTGTAGGTCACTGGTGATGCTGATGGGGCTTGCAGGCAGCTAGTTTTCACTCCTCCAATGTTCTTCTCAGCTCGAGCTAGGTCCTGAATGCAAAAAATAAGGAGGGAGCCAGAATTATTCTGCGTGCCTAATGTGATCTCTCATGCTTGGCTGAGGGGGGAGATGTAGCACATTTCAAAGAACAGATTTCCCTTAAGTTTTGTTCGTCACATATGAAAGGAGGAGAAGGGTGTTTGAGAATATGCTGACAGTTAATTAGATTTTGGTTTCAGGCTAGAAATGACAAAGTATTTTGATGTTATCTATTTTGAGAGGAATCAGAAATCCAGGAGCCTAGATACAGTACATACGGTAGCACGTCAGCACCTTCATGAAGTCCTGTGTATTCAGTCTACAGCTGTCTTATTAGAAAGAGTTCCAAAGTTGGGAGAAGCTGCAGAAAGATTCCACAGTTTACTTAGCAAATTCATGGCATGACATTGGAGTAGATGCCTAAAATAACTCTTTCCAAGAATGGTGCAGGGTGCTTGAAGGAGAGACTAGGTGAGCATTTAGAGCTTTAATCCACTACATCTACTTCAGAGGACTATTATCTTTAGTATATACTCTTTTTTAACTAGATGGACTGACTGATGCTTTATCCTTCTTAGAGAGGCATTTGTATTTCCATTCAATAAGGTTATAGGAGTTGTTCAGTAGCTTCTTTAGGAAGGTGTTGTCATCTAGGTGACCTAAGAACTTGTGGATTTCTTGGATTTCAGTAGAACAGATGGTGTAACTGTTATCCTTGGAGATGGTGTTTAGACTGCTTGTATTTCATAATATTATTGAGATACATGTGATCATTTAACTCTCCATTGTGTCTACATATTGTTCTTTTTTTTATTATTTACCAGGTTTCTTGTCTATACTTCCATAACTATTGCGAGCTATCTAGTCTTATGAACTTCATTCTTCAAGTGTGATTTACTCAATACAGCCTAAAATCATGATGAGAAAGATGAGCATGCCTACAAGCAAAACTTCCCTGGTCCTCTTTCTGTGCCAAATTATTTCTGCACTCGATGTACCTCTTGACTGTAAGTATTAACCTGATGAATAAGTGGAGAATAATGGAAGATTAATTAAATAATTTTTGTAGGAAGCTGAAGATAACTCCAACATGGAGCTAAACATGGAATGTGTTTGGTCACTTCAATCAGGACATTATAATTAAAAATATTTACACCTACTGAAGATTTTCAAAACCTGTGCATATAAAATGATTTACATTGTTCAGTTGAGAAGGTTTAACACGGGATTCTCACAGAATCCTACTTACACTTCAGTGTGCCTTTGTTTGATCAAAATGAAGAAGGGCAGAAAAGCCCAGCTAAATGCTAATTATTTGTGAATTAAGATCATATTTATAATTTGCTAAAAACCCCAGGGCAATTCCTAGTTGCTGTGAACAATCACCCTTACCTTCAGAGAAGGGGTTCCCAGGAGCTGATATGAGAGCTAGTAAAAAATTAAAATACCTAAAATTCAGACACTCAAAGCATCTTATTTTTTGATGCAAAAGGGTAAGTAAGGCTCTTAGATTTCTTAAGCAGTGCCTGAAAACAGTTAAGTAATTAACTTTAAGTTAAAAACATGTTAAAAATGTGCTGAGCAGGGAACGCCAGCAATTACATATGAGGATATGTGTGGAGGAGGAGAAATCCCAAGATCTGAAGTTCTTGCCTAAGATAAGACTCTGTTAGTGGGAAACCTTGAAGGTAGCACTCCATGCTGAAGATGTTGCAGTGGTAGCTGCTGCATTTTATATTCTTAATAGCTAATTTTATTAAATTACTCATGCTTCAGGTTGATATTTTCTAAGACAAGCATGATCGCATTTTCAGAATTCCGTGAACGATGTTGCACCTCTCAGTGACTATTCGTTTGTTAAACTAATTACCAGGGAAGAGAGCATTAGAGTTAGTGTTTAATTGATAGATTAGATTGATCGCATCAGTAAATTTGCCTGTGATTCTAATCTGCATGGCTTTCTTTACCCCTGTGGTTTTGATACCTTCCTGCCTTCCAGAAATGCATGTTTTTCTTTAATAATCATTGACATACTTTGCAAGTGCTTTGGTGGGTCTTTTCCCCTTGCATTTTACAAGCGTATCAAACCAATGACCTGTATTTCTGTAACAAAATCAATATATCTGAATCACATCCAACTTGTTGTGTTGTAAATGCCTTTAGAGCAATAAACTGTGGGTTAAAGAAGGCTTTGAAAGTTTGATGAATGAATGTGTCTTTTTCAAAACTTAATTTTTCTCTTTAAATATCTTTTCAGGCTATAAATAGTGTTTTAAGCCTATCTTGTAGTTTAGGAACTTATACAAATTCTGCACCTCTCTAATATCTTTATCTTAAGAGCAAGATTTTGGGTTAAATTTAACAGAAATGCATCAATAGACAAAAATAAATAGCCCTTTTAGATGTATAATTTTAATTCTCTTCTGAGAATTTAATTCCCTTCTACTTCATGCCTAATAACTTTGTGAGTTCTGATGAAGTCACAAACTTCAAGTTTTAGCCAGAAATTACCTCTAGAATGGTGGTATTGCTTTCATAAATAATGATGAGAATGGGCTCTGAGAGAGCACCACAAGGGAAGAACTTAGATTTTTTGTGAGTCTTCCCTAAATACGCCCCACAGAGACCTGGTGGTGAGAACATACTTGATTAATTGAACGTTTAGGTTTCATCCAGTTTGGAAGTTCCTATCCATAGCAAGTTCATTAGTTCCTAGTGAGCGTCTCCTCAAAGCAGGAATGACTGGAAATGTAGAGGAAGGCAAGGACATTTGACCTATTGCTAAAAAGACATGTTTATGCAAAATGTTGGAAATAAGCAATGAAGATCTGACAGCTAAGATGATTTTTTTGTTTGTTTAGTTGTTTTTCAAACCAAAAAGAGTTGGAAGTCTGTTGAGTGGAATTAGGTGATTTTGTCTTTAAAAGAGTAATTTTAGCCTGAAGCATTCACTTCATTCTTCCATGTGATCGTATGGGTGGATTGATTTTGACTGCAGCATGAGGGTAGTGCACTCCATTAATTCTGATTTGCTGCTGTCTCCTCAGTATTAGTGTTTTATGTCGTTGCAAGGCCAAAATCACATACCATGGTTGCCCTTAAAAAGTCAACACTTAAGAAAAGTTTCTCATACCATGAGCTTTGAGAAAAAAGTAGTAATATGTGACACAATGGAAATTTATGACTGGAATTTCAGGCATCGCTGCATGGGTTGCAGTGCTAAAAGTTTTAAGTGTTTTCTTTTTAATGGTGACCAATGTACTTGTCAGAGATACTGATCTTCCCTCTCAAAATTGCTAATTTTCTCTTCACTAACAAATGTTTCTCTTTAATCTCCATTTGCCCATTCAACTGCTGATTCTGATGTGGGAATAAAAGCAAAACTTCTAGAAGAATGTAAGTTACTCTTCACTAAAAATAGGCTGTGTGCTGCTGAAAATTAATACTGATTGTGTTGCAAATTAAATTTGTGGTCCAAAAATGTGTGATTCTGACGTTTTGTTGATAATTTGGTTTGCTGTATCTAGATGTTTTGTGCATGTAGTGTTCAGAAAATACTACTGTACGTAAATCAATGTTCTGATATTCTGAATAAATTAATTGTGTGATTTTTGATGGTGTGCTATTTGAACATTAAAATCTTCACTCAATATCAGCATGTGCAGTGTTTTATTACTACTTTCAGGAGTAAATATATTTGATCAAAAATAAATTTGTTGAAATATATGTACTTTCATACTATTTTACATATCTCATGTGGACTTTTTTGTATATCCACAGTGGATGTAGCTATTTAAGTAGACCTCATATTTTATGGGTTCTAACTTCGCTTTAGTTTTATGGTTAATTTAATCAGTTTTAAGTGCAGTTCATAACACAGGAGTGGAGATTTCAGGTCTTTGATGTTCATCAGATGGAATATCCTGCAGGTTGGGCAGTGTTCGTGTCATGTCCTTTTCCAAGTAAGCATCTGACATGTACTGACCCCGAGAAATGCCTCTGAGAGGAAAAAGGACTGCCTTCAAAGTACTCCTAAGGAAAAATACACAAAGGCATCATGTAAAAATGTTGCCTTCCTCTTTCAAGGATTCTCCCCTGTGCAGTGAGGAGCAGAACCCAGTTCTCCATGGCCTGTTCTGTTCTGCTTAGCTGCTTTATTTTGTTATGATTCCATGATCTGGTTTCTTTTCATGGCTGTTTCTTACAGGTAGGGTTTTACAGATGGCTGCCTCTGTCTGTGCAAAGGAGTACTTAATGTATAATAGTATACTTAAGGAAGACTTAAATAAAAATCCCAGTTGTACAATTTTAACTGGCTAGAATGGGGCATGAGAACTAACTCTAATGATTGAAATATTTTGTTCCAGTGGCTAGAAATAACCCCAAAGCACTAGCAAAGGGTATTGCTGGGCAGGTGATTTACAGCACTTAGACAGTTACGAACATCACAGGATGTTCATGGGCATGTTATTAAACAGGTTTCTTTAGGTGACACTTAACTGTAAACATATGAATAATGTTGAGGAAGACACCTTTCTCACTATCTTAATATCACAAACAGGATTTTTTTAAATGCAAAAATGGGCATAGAAAATGGTAAAAGGTTATAAATTACCTAAAATAGGTAGACACCGATTACTTTGACAGGTGAATCAAATTTTGTTCTGTGCTACTGATTTTAGAGTACTTGACAAATCACAAATGTTAAATGATTGCTGCTCCTGGGACAGTACACAAGATTGACTGTATTGTTACTGGGTTTCTTAAAGGGAATCAGTGCTATACTTTCCTACATGTTTACTTTATTTGGAAACCAGATACTATTTTTGTCATTTTTAACAGAATCTTTTGCTTATAACACATTTTTACTCCTGAAAAGTAATTCCTAAAAGCATGCTTTATAGATTAATTCAGTATGTTGAGCTTAATAAATGTGTGGAAGGGTTTCATCCACGGAGAATTTGGAAATACATAAAATGTTTAGAAGCACAAAACAATATATATTTTTTCTTTCTTTGTAGTAAAAAAGCATTTTGTGGAGGTTTATGTCTTGCAACTCTTCATTTCAGATTTGTTGGACTTAAAATTCAGGTTTCCTTTGGTTTTGTGAAAACCTATTGAAATCTGAGGTATAGAAATGATATTTTCATTGAACTTTTTGGCCAAGATCTTCATCTGCTGTAAATCAGGATAGCTCATTTGGAAGTTAGTATAGCTACACTGATTTACAAAGGTAGAGAGCTTCAGCCTCCTGATACAAAGGATCCTCTAATCCCACTCTTCTGTCAATGATTTGGTTCCTAAGTGCAATTCTTCTTTATCTGCTTACAAAAGTGTCTTGGTGATACTTTGAAAATATTGTTAAAATCCTCTCTCTTTGTTGTGTTTCATAATGAAGTGTCACAACCTCCTACGATAACTCAGCAATCTCCAAAAGATTACATTGTTGACCCTCGAGAGAATATTGTAATACAGTGTGAAGCCAAAGGAAAGCCACCTCCTAGGTTAGTAGCATTTTTTTCTTTTTTCTTTTATTGGCCTAACAGCATGGAAGAACTAGGAGAACATATTGTAACTTTTGTAATTTAACAAGCTCAAGATTATACGTATGAATGTGCTGTTAAGATCCAATTATTAGGGTTCTTTAGAAATTTCTCTGCCCGAATTAAGGTGCAAATGAGACCATGTGCCAGTCAATAGTATGGGTTTTATTTGATGGTAAATATGAGAGAGAAAGAAAGAAAGAAGTGGAAAATAGGTGGGTGGGACAGAAAGAGAGTGACTAGGAAAGAATAAGGAAAATATCACCACTCCATGGATCACAACGATGTTCTCTCCAGCTGGTCTTCTCGGTGGTGAAGGCCCCCCCAAAAAGCATAGAATCCCATGGGTTAATGTACCCTCGAGCCAGGTGGCAATGCCCAGCCATGTCCCCCTGGGGGAGGGGGCAGTCTCTCACAGCAGACTCTGGATCCGTTGCGTCACGTGCAGTCCTGTGGGGCAAAGCCTCTGGGGAGCACTTTGGGGGGTCTTTGATGGATTATGGCCCCCCCTCAGCTGCTCTCATGTGGAAGTCCCGTGCATGTGGCCTGTGGGTTTGGGGGTTCCACAGCCAGGCCGGTTTGTGTGACTGAGGATGGGTGTTCAGTGCCTCTGACCAGAGGTTACGCCACGCACCTGAAACCTCCTCCTTCCCCCTCGGCTGAGGGGGGAGTCTGTGCAAACCTGGCTTCTGTGAGCTGTGCTCTCCCCCCACCCCAAACTCAGCGGGGATGATTCTCAGCGCAGCCGGTGACTTTGGCCTTTTGTGGATGCATACCTTTCCCTCAGCCTGAGATGACTGAGCAATGGGTTTCCCTTTATCTAATCAGCAGCTGGACTTTCAGTCCAAAGTCCCAGTCTTCAGGGAGGCTTCTTTGGTTGTAGCTTCTTTATAATGAGCAAAACTTTATATCAATGTTTGAGGCATGAACTATTTTCAGTCTCTGACATGTGCTTGCATATGCAGTAACACGCACACATCCTTACCTCTATAAATTACACAGCTACCAGATAGTGGCATAATTTTGACTCTTATCACACTTGACATTTAGACATTTCTAGAGACATCAAGCAGTTGCAGCATTTTTTTTTCTTCTCAGAACTCTAACGATGAAATAATACTTGATTGTTACAAGAGCAGATAGGTAAATGCCCATGGAACACGCTAGGAGGCGTGCTGTACGATGAATTGGATCATGTGCCACATTTAGGCATAGTGCTTAAGAAGGATAGGCATTGAATAAAGTCAGACTAAGGCTAATGCATTCAAATGTAATGTTTTGTATATCATTCCCTTTTATGAGACTGATCTTGGAATACAATTTGTCAGAAGTTATGCAGTGTGTGTCAGTTTTATTGATAAGCAGCCTGGTGTATTTAATAGCCTTAAGTTTTGGTTTTGGCAGAAATGGATCAGATTCCTGATCATTGCCCTTTTTAAGATCCTCTTTCAGCATCTTGAAATATTTGAAAATTATTCATTTCAAGGTACTGAGTACCTACACTGGCAGCATCAGTAGCCATGATACATTCTGGCATTGTTAGTAACTGCTTCTGATTGCAGTGACTATGAACATGGAAACGTGCAGCTCTCTGCTCTAGCAGTGTTATGCTACACCTTACTAGCAAGGTCTGTCTAAAACTGCTCATTCAGACACATATGGAGCTTGTTAGATGTATTTCTTCTGAATAACCAGGGTTTTTTCTGCACTGTGCCTGCTGGTTGCCTTGGTATCATGGTCATTATCATGCTGGGCAGCAGAATGGAGAAGATGGAGATTATCTGGGATACTTCTCACCCTTTCTAGTGTTCTGTTAAGGACAGGAGTGCCACAGAGCTGTTTTGTTTACCAGCCTTTTAATTTGGCTGGCCCAGTGCCATTTTTAAGAGTCTGAGTGTTGACCTGGAAGATCAGATGATGTCCACTTTGGGCCAACTGTATTGCTTCTGCAGTTGTTTCTCTTGAACACTTTTGCTTGGAATTACCTGAGATAAAAGAGTGCTGTCTGTGAGACAGCTTGGAATTACCTGAGCCATGGTAATTCCAAGCTGGGGCTCTCTGCTGTCCATCCTCATCTTCCCCAGCAAACATGAATCTCGCTTTGTTCCCATGCTACAGAGGAAGTGACAGGATTTAAGTACAGAATTTTCTGTTGAGTTTTAAAAGCTTGTACTTGGTCTTGCTTATTTTTTAAGATATGACATTGATTTAATTTAGATCAGTAGTTAGTCTGGTTAGTCCATCACTCTTGATAACCTGCAAATGCATATTGGAACTGCTCCAGAGCTCTGAAGTCAAAGGTGGACTTTCTCAGCCCACACTGTGTGACTCGTTTGTTAAAACAGGGTAACTTCTTATTGGTGGAGCATCTGGCATAAAGGTTTGTGGAGGTACTGCTACCTATAGCTAGGGCAGCAAAGGCTCTGACTCATGTATCTCAAATGTTTGTACCACATTTTCCACCTCTCATTTGAAGCTGCATTACACTTCCTTGCATCCTGAAAGTTATTGGTAACAGAAACCCCACATTCTGAAGCTTCACCTGCTAAAGAGGTTCCCTGTTAGTTCACTATGCATACTAGTCCTTCCAAAAACACTGCAGTGTGGTGCAGCACTGCTGCAGGTCCCGTTCTTCCCTCCCCCACCACAAGGTGCAAATATTATGTCCAGTCCTGCCCACCTGCTGCAGAAGGTCAGTACACAATCTGAGTCAGTTAGAATTTGAGCTTTGCCAGTACCATTTACATTTATACTTTAGGAAGCATTCTAATCAGCAAAAAGAGTGTTTGTGCTTGAGATTCTGAAGCTGAAATGTAACAAGTACAGAAACTACTGTTCACAGCATTTGAACCTGTGGGTGCTCAGAACTTCCTAGGTGTTGGTCAAGCTCTTTGTGACAATACTTCTGACCATTAACAGAGCATAAGTAAGGAATTGGTGTTTACGGTAGTCTAAGTTGTAGACTGTGAATCTGCTTCTTTACAATTTTTTATGAGTTCTATTAATCTTCATTTTTAATGACTACTTTTCAAAACATCTCTTGTTTTGAGTAGCACCAGTATAAATTTACTAGGTTAAATAAAGGCTATCAGACTATAACATTTCAATTAGAGAATTATGTTTGCTTGCATTAGAGTAGTGAAAAGAAATCAAAGTCACCACAATCTTTAATTCACTTGTATAACTCCAAAATTGCCGAACCAATTAAAAGAAATGGTCTCCTGCTGGGGCCTGAGATGGCACATTTCAGCCCTGAGCAAGTTTTTAAAGACAGGTTTATAAACCCTTTCAACAATAGGTTTTATAATGGAAATGCTAATGCAGCTTTAGCAGTATCAGTTCTTGCAGATGCTACCACATCATTTTTAGTAGAAAGGAAATTAGTTCTTTTCCATGTATGATTAACCCCAGAATTTTTTAATGTATTTTTTAAAAAAAGAATTGAGTGTGAAATAGCTCCTGTTAACAAGTTCAGCCAAACCTTTTATCTTAAAATATTGCCAGATTTCTTATATTAAAAGATCTGTATTGCTTTATTAGTTAATTTAGTTTGGGAATAAGTCTTACTTATCTGCTAATGAAAAAATAACATGTATTTTTGTTAATTAGTTTTTTCTTCTTTTTCTCCATACAACCTACAAAAAGCAGCTGAAGAAGAAACTTTTGTTTTTGTTTTTATTGTTTTAGCTTCTCCTGGACACGCAATGGAACTCATTTTGATATAGATAAAGATGCACAGGTAACAATGAAACCAAATTCAGGGACTCTTGTCATAAATATTATGAATGGTGGGAAGGCAGAAGCATATGAGGGAGTATACCAGTGTACAGCAAGGAATGAACGAGGAGCAGCCGTTTCCAACAATATCGTTATAAGGCCTTCTAGTAAGTAAAGCTCTTCATGTTCATGAAGTGTGAAACACTTTGGTTTTGTTATATGCTTATGAACTTCTTGCCTTTTTGTTTTCCTGTCTTAAAAATTCGGTCATCCAAGTGACCATGCTAGAAGTTATTGCCTATTTGCTAATACTCAGGTATAATGCTGTACTGCATGTTCTCTCAAATATTTTTTTTTACAAAAATTTAAAAACCAGGGTTTTTTCTCAGGTTTCTGGATATCCAGGTTTCTGGATAACCTATAATGTTTAAAACTGAGTTGTATGTGTGACACTACTATTAAAATAAAATGTTTAAATCCTTAAGGCTTTAAGGATAATTTGATGACATTGATGGCATAATTGATGACATCAATTTTTATTCTGCTTACAAAGTCTGTATTCCATAGTTTTTGTAATAGCTTTAAAACATAACATATTGGGACTAAGAAGAAGATAAAGCTAAAAAAAATTGGTTAGTGGTAGATTGTTTCTACAGCTTTTTACCAGTTTTATCTCAGGTTAGTTTTCAAGCTACTCAGCTTAAAATGTGCTGTTCTCACATCTTAATTAAAGAGCGTGTGTATAATACTGATTGAGGAATGTCTACCCCTTTTTCTAATACATCACATCACCTTTTTTTTTCACTATAGTTAAAAATTTGCAAGATACTGTTATAAAACCTTTAGTGGGTAGACAAAATAATTTGAATCAGTTGATTATACTTTCAATAAATCATTGCTGTACTTTTCTTTCAAAGAAACATAAAAAAAACAAAAATCAAAAATTTAGCAAACATGAAAGGACTTAACATTCTGGTGGATGTAGTTCTTCCATTTCTCTGGAATTTTTTTGCATTTTCCCTAAATTTTTGAGTTTTTGTCAATCCACATTTTGTGTGTGTGTCAAAATTACTTTCTATAGGATCGCCTTTGTGGACGAAAGAAAAACTAGAACCAAACCATGTTCGCGAAGGTGACTCACTAGTGCTGCACTGCAGACCTCCTGTAGGCTTACCACCACCTATCATATTTTGGATGGATAATGGTGAGTTTGTTTTTTATGCCGTTGACTTTTTGCAGTTCTTCTACATAGTAGATCATTGCTTACCAAACCCACAGATGGTGAAGTTTCCCTCTAAGTTAAAATTCAGTGAATTTCCATTGCTGTAGAACAGAGGAAACAAGCAGACATACAGCCCAAAAGCACGAAGCCAAAAGCAGCTGGAGATCTTAATGTAAGTTGTAGATTAACCCACTGGGGAAGAATGGGTAGACAAGGGATCTCCTCAGGAAGCTTAGAAATGTCTATATATGTACCAAGCCACAAAAAAGTGTAATTGAATGAATGTGGAGTCTGCAGATCATAATAATAGAGTGTGTCAATTGTAATTGACATAAATGTGTTCTTGTTTTCCCTTAGCTTTCCAAAGGCTGCCTCAAAGTGAAAGAGTTTCCCAAGGTCTAAACGGAGATCTTTATTTTTCTAATGTACAACCAGAAGACACCCGGGAGGACTATATCTGCTATGCAAGATTTAATCATACGCAAACTATACAGCAGAAACAACCCATATCTGTAAAAGTCTTTTCAAGTAGGTATTGCATCACCTAATTACATACTTACACAGTATTTATCCGGAGTTCTCGAGTTGTACGCTAAAGTTAAGTAGTGTTATGCTAGGGAATTTTGTCATTTTAATTTTGAATAAGAAATTACATTACTGTATAAACTTGAAACGTAATCTCCAGTTTTCTTGATATATAATTGATTTTAAAAGCCATCATTTTTTCCTTTATAAGGCTTTGTGGTTTGAAAAAATGTTTTTTAATATTTGATACATAGAAAAAATACTGTGTAAAAAATAGGTTTTCAGATGTTTTTCCAGTGCAAGAACATAGAGTTATTATGATTATTATAACTATTGAAACAAATTAATCAATCACTTGATTAACTCACCGTGGCCATGTCATCACCTTTTGATTCCCAGATTTTTTATTTATCCCTCTTTATGCTTTCTTCATGATATTCTGTTTATTTCAGTGGATTCATTGAATGACACTATAGCTGCTAATTTGAGTGACACTGATATTTATGGTGGTGAGTTACACTGGTCCCCACTGATACTCCTTGTTTCACAGTAGCATTTAGTTAACTAACTTCACCTCCGTGGCTACTTAATCTTTTGCACCCTTTTCAGTTTCTAATAAAGATGTCAATTAGTGCTGGTGATAATACATACTTAACGAAGAGATTGCACAGTGTGACCCTTTAGAATATTTAATGTTTCAATGTTCTTGTAACATATGGCTTATAGAAAATATAAACACATATAATAAAAGATTCCTTTCACACTGGTGCAGGTTTTAGAAACTGCTTCTATGCTGCGTTGCTTTTTTATATTTTTCCTAGTAGTTTGATATGTTCATTATCACTGGGACTATTCAACATCATGTGCTGCGTAATAAAGAACAACAATTAAGCACTTAACAGATCCACTTCACATTTAATAATTTACTGAATGTACCATTAATTTTTAACTTATTTCATAAGTGTGAAACTGAAATTAATAAACACCTACACTTTAATATTATCTGTAGAAATAACTTCATAGGGGTAGGATGGGTTTTGTTTGTTTGGTGTTTAAGCTGGTCTTTCCATTAATCTATGTTGAATGGTCTTTTGTATGTTCTGAATTAAATCCTCCCAAACAGATGTATGTGTGTTTAGCAAGGCTGACTTTGGAGCACCACTGATTCTAGACTCTTCACTTTATATTGTGTGACACAGAAAATACTTGATATTTATTCCATTTTTTTGTCTTTTTCCTTCTGAAATGGGGCTTTGCACATATTAAACCATAACTTGTGTGACTCTTAAATAAAATGTGGGCACAGAGTATTTTACTTCTCTACATAAAAATTATATGTTATTCAGGAGGAACAAACAAGAAGTAAGTACCTGAACACAAAACAATACATTAGCTGCAGTTAGTGAGGAAGACACTGTTGGGTTGGCTCGCAGCTCAGAACCACCATGGGTAGTTCTTCTGAACATTCGTAGTCTGGCCAAGTGAGTCAGCAGCCCTTGGCAGTGCCAACACTGGGTAGATGAGTTGCTGCTGTGACAGTCGGCTGTGCTCTTGACTGTAGACTGCTCCGTTCTCCCAGCAGCTTGAAGCTGTTTGGGTACTGGTTGTTAAGGAATTCACAGCACATACTGGATTAAAACAAAGTGTTGTATTTATGCTAATCTATCAGTAAATCCTGTACCCTAACAAACAATGATTTACTGTAATGTTTCAGACTGTTACTGCACTTCAGAGCAATTTATTCTATATATTGAAATTGCTACAATGGGACATTAGAGGATTCACAGAAAACACACTATAATTACAGAAAACTCTTATTCTGAATTCCATGAAGGCACAGGAAATACCATATATTTCAAAAGCCGACAGAGTATAATGTCAGAAATGTGTCTTATATTTATAGTGGTCTGTTTACTGTGGTTATTGCTTACAGGTTAATCAACAGTTCTTTATTGCAAGACTGGGGAACAGCTTGAATTAAATATATAGTAAGAGGAAAATACAAGAATTAATTTCTGAAACACTGCCTCACATTGTCTAGAAAATATTAAAACCTTTTCCAAAGCAGACTGTAACTTTCATTCCCTTGGTTTATATTTCTGATTAAAATAACTTTGCTTTGTTTTTGTTTTGATGGAAGCCCAGAAATTTTCAGTAACTCTCAGTTTTGCACTGTGTCTCACACCAGTGGCCTTTTACTCCCCATTGTAGTTCTGTTGAATGAAACAGCGGCTACTTAGGATTGACTGCATAGTTGCCTACGTAAAAGCTTTGTATCAATTGTGCCTGTCTTTTAATAATAACATTTCTCTTCTATGTGTTCAAAATTGTGGCATTTAACAGATATGTTATGTCTGTCAGAAAACTAATGTGTTCAGCTTTGTAGTTGTGCTGCACAATTACTTTTAATCAAATGGCCAATGTGGAGCAAAATGTCTGTCCAAAATGTGAGAATGGATGTATGCACTTGATTGGTATTAGAATAAAATTTAGAAATTAATTATTTTACTTTTTCTTCTTCCAGCAAAGCCAGTTACAGAAAGGCCGCCAGTTCTTCTAACACCAACAGGTAGTACAAGTACCAAAGTGGAACTCAGAGGAAATGTGCTTTTTTTGGAGTGCATTGCAGCAGGATTGTGAGTTACTTTTTAGACTTACTTTTTTTTCCAGATACAAATACAGACGCAAAGGGAAACATTTTAGAGATGCTTAGAATGTTACCGCTGTATGAGCTGATGTGTTTCAAAGAAGCAGAAGTGTAAAATGGAAAGAGCTTTTTTAAGGAACTCCACCATTTACTTGGGCGTCAGCAGACTTTGAAACCACCTATGAACATGTATGGCCTCTGCCTTCTCATGTGTCCAGACCCTATGCACAGGATATGGGTTGTACCATTGTTTTTAAAGGATACAGGCAAGAAATGCTACAGACTAAATTCAGGCACATATCCACAGACTTGCAGTCAGGAATAAAGCCTCTGTTGTTTTTCTATGTTTACAATCATTAGGTTCTCGAATTATATAAAACTACGTAAGAATTTGATGTTCTAATCCAAGAAAATTGCTTATATATGTTAATAATTATTTAGAAGATCTGCTAGATGGGAATTGTTAGAACAAGTCTTCAGGTCCTTACATCTAATTTCTCATTGTAATTGAGTTTAATTGGTGCTTGTTTCTTCAATGCACTGCAAGTTTGCTTCTGCTGGTTATTGTGCAAAAAGAAAATTACTAAAGAGCAATTTAACTTAATGAATTAGGCTGATCTTTAAATCAGTTTTGTTCTCAGGAAGAAATCTGAGAATAGATTGTGGAAAATCTTAGAATAGATTTATCTTATCTTACAGAATAGAAGTGGAAAACCTTTAGTACCTAATTCAAGAACTGTAAATACGTTTACAGCGCACGAAGGCACGTAATGCAGAGTGCTCTCAGGTAGCCGTCAGGAAAACCAATACTTGCAAGTCATGCACCACAGCATCACCCACGTGTGTTTGCTTGCATGAGCTCCACAGGGCACACTCGGGCGCAGCTTGGTCTGAGCATCAGTGCAGTCTTTCTGTCTCAGCTGTGGCCTGCTCTAGTGTCTGCCCCAGCAGCACTAGCAAAACCACCCCTGTGAGTGGGAGTAGCATCAGCCCAGGTAATTTTCATCTGCAATATAGTTACATGCCTTTTGACAACCCTGCAATAAAAGTATTCAGTGAGCCAAACTCCAGTGAAATGTCTGGATAAAACCTGTGAAAAAAATAGAGTGTAATAAATTATATGTCTTTGTGTCTTTAGCTGTAATGTAATTAAAAGAAAAAAATTCAGTGGGGAGTACTTGTCCACAGAGGGCCAATACAGATTTTGTTCGAAACAACTATTCCTAATCACTGACCCCATAATTAAAAGTCAGTTTTTCTAGGTGTCTGTGTTATAAAATGTGTGATATTAGACTGCTAAGGGAACATTTACCTAGAGCCATTACTATTTGAGAGAGGATATTCTATTCAGTAAGAAACAAATTGCAATTTCTTGTAATTTTCAAAGTATATCTCCATGTGTTTGAATAACTTTCAACTTCAGTGGACAACATGGGGCATAGCCAAGATTTAGACTCAGTGCAGTGAGAAGTAGCTATACTTGACTCAGCACTGACATTTTTTTCTTGATTTCTCACAAGAAATATTTCTGTGTCCTTACAGCTCTTTTGTAAAGTTTATGACGTTCATAAAGCATTAGGATATTGCTCACACAAAGGACAGTTATAAACTTGTCATTATCTAGAAGCTACCTTTAAAAGCATCATGAGCATCAATTTAATAGTAGAAGCCCAGTGTGATTTGAAATAAACTTGTCTTCATTTATTAACCAGCAGGTTTTTTAGATTAATCAGCAGACAAATGTATTCTGTAATTATTAATCATATGAACAGATGGCCATTGACAATGTTAGTGAGACTTGTCACTTCCTAGAAACAAATGCTGGCATATTTTTCATATTTGTTGGATGTGGCCTAGAATCTGGGTAGAGGCTCTTAAAATAATTATTTATAAAACATATATTAAAAATATTAATGTACTGAACTCTTATCGTCTTTTTCTTCAGTCCCTAAATTTGATCTGTGCTTTTACTTCTCCAGACCCACACCAGTAATCCG
Organism: Struthidea cinerea; assembly: GCA_013397865.1. Classification (NCBI taxonomy): domain Eukaryota; kingdom Metazoa; phylum Chordata; class Aves; order Passeriformes; family Corcoracidae; genus Struthidea; species Struthidea cinerea. The sequence continues at coordinate 98,981 of VZTI01003147.1, read as the reverse complement.
CTGGATTAAAGAGGGTGGGGAGCTGCCAGCCAACAGAACGTTTTTTGAAAACTTTAAGAAAACTCTCAAGATTATAGATGTTTCTGAAGCTGACTCTGGGAACTACAAATGTATAGCAAGAAATACATTAGGTTCAGTTCATCATGTCATTTCAGTAACTGTGAAAGGTAATACTAAAATTATCCTTAATGTAATGTTGTCAAGAGTCCAGAATGCAGGGTTGAAGCAGGCTTTCTAGGATGAGGTATAGCCAAAAGGATGAATGTTAATAGTTAAAAATCACCCTGAGGAAACATTCAGCTGTCTGAATTCTAACACTGGAAGGGCTTTACTATCTCTGATATCTTTTTCATCTTTTAATATTACTTTGTAAAGCATCAGGCTAAAGTGGGATTTTACTGTAACAGTAGTAAAATAATGTCTTAGTTTGCACAAGTACTACATTTATTTTAGATCCTTTGATTATCTGTCATTAGACTGCTTCTTTCTCTTGTTTCTATATCTTCCTCCTTATCTCTCTTCCTCATTTCCTCCTTTTCTCCATTTTTCTTCTCTCCATTCATATAGCCCAGATTATTTCTTTCCCCTATTTTATTATTGTCTCACAGTCTTATATTTTTCTTCCTTTTTCTCTTCTGCTTATATTTCTGGGTTTCTATCATCTTCATTTTTTTTACCCAAGATGATGCCTTATAGTTCTAAAATCATTTACAATATGTTTGTCTAAATAGGAATTGTAAGTATGCTGTGAATACCATGAAACAAAAAGCTGTAATGACAGTTAATTAGTCATTGAAATAATCAGCTGTATTGCTTACTTTGCATGCTAAATAGTCATTTATTTTGTTGTAGATCAGCATAATTTCATGATCACATTTAACCTCCTTTCTAAGAACAGAAGTTTAATTTTCTCTTTGCATCTGTCCATCAATCCAAAATCTGAAAATTAATTGCGAGATGTGATAATATACGCCATTTGTGGTTATTTACTGTAAAAAAGGATGGAGAAATAGGTGAATATCTTTTAGTGAGGACATTGTTTCACCCATTTTGATCTCTGTGTTTTCATCTGTCCCAGGTAAACATCTGGCCCCACTGCAATAATCCGTTGAATTGAGTGAGACCAAGGATTTTGCCATTTCTAAATTTCACCCTTGACATGAAATCTTTTTGTGTAATCAAACCTAAATTCATTCCTAACAGCCTAACTACTAAGAGCATGGATATCTCTGAAATTAATCAAAAGACCACTGTAGTCTCTGCAAATGCCATACTCAGATAAATTTTGCTTCCTTTAGGAAAGGCAAATTAGATTCAAAGCAGGCAACGCTAAAGGGAACAAAGAACCTCTTGTTGTTTATCTCAGAATTTTAATGCAGTGGGTGACCAGAGACTCAGTTAAGTCAATGTACAATCCACCACTTAATTGAGTATCACATATATATGTATATATGTACACACAGAGTAACAGTATATCTGTAAGTCTATACCTACACATACCTTGTTTGAATTATCTTCTGATAATTTTAACTGTGCCTGCACCTTATGATTTTCTGTACATAATTTTGAAAAATAATTGCTGTCTTTCTTTTCTTAAACCCAGCTGCTCCATACTGGATAACAGCACCCAGAAACTTGGTCTTGTCTCCTGGAGAAGATGGAACATTGATCTGCAGAGCTAATGGCAACCCAAAGCCTAGTATAAGCTGGTTAGCAAATGGTGTTCCCATAGCAAGTAAGATTCTTAATTACCTTACAGGAGTATGAGTAAGAAAATATGAGGAGTCTTAGGGTGTTTTTTTTCAAATAGATGTGAAGAGCCTGTATTTGTGTAGTTTTTGCCTGGCAGGTAATGTGAAATCATAAAAGAAGTGATAAAAATACTGTGGTTCATAACAGTGAAACAACAAGATGTGCCTCTAATGTGTTTGAGAGAACTAAAATGTGTAACCATGCTCCTGGTTATTCTGTCTGGCATTCTGCTGCTAGTATCTTGGTGGAGATCGGATAGTCCCTCTCACAGGGCCATTGCTGGGGTGTCATTGTTACCACCGTCTTTCTGTGGCAGTCATGTCTGCTGGATCTCTCCTTTGCTGCCCCACTGCAACTCTAATATTGCCCAGGAATCCTAAATGTGACATAAAAAGTGAAGTCCTCACGTGTGGATACACAGAGCACTTGCAGGATTTGCAGGATTTGCAGTACACTGCAGGATTTGCAGCTTAGTGTGTGTTTGAGCCTTCCAGGCTTCAGCTCTAAGAAGCTGCAGCAGCAAGACTGTCTGAATGTGTCAGCAGCTACCTGGCAAACAGTTTGTGCCAAGTAGGTGTCGAAGAAAAGGAGCCCCTAAGTCAGTGGAACAGCTGTTTCTGTGTGTTTGGGCAGGAAAAGCAGCCCTGAACTGGTGATTGAGCCACTTAATTGCTGCAGTGTTATGACTGGCAATGCTGTATGACAGACACAAGGCAGCTGCTATATATAGTACAACTTCCCTTGGAAAGAACTTGCTGGAGGACACTGCAGTGTGTTGTCAGCTGGGTTTGCACTGAACATACCCTGTACTGTCAAGTCACACTTGGTTCTTCTACCTTTATCCTTCCTCTTTCACAAAACAGTAGTAAACAACCAGACAGTCTCACCTGTTGGCTCATGAGAGATTATGTACTCTAAAATACTGGTCTGTTTGAAGTACGGCAGTGTCACTTCTGTCACTTTCAGAAGTTTGGGAGTTGTTTAAGTCTGTTGATGAATTATGATTATCCCAGTTTGGGACATGGAGAAGGATTCTCTACAGTCAGAATCTAGGTAATAACAACAGGCAAACGAGAACCCTCATTAGGTATATTTGAAGTATTTGGTATACTGAAGAGATTAAACTTACTTGTAGGGGAAAAAATGCAACTTTGGGGGACAAAATAAGGCTATATAGTGAAACAAATAGAAATATTTAGCAAATAACCTGTTTCAGGAATCCTAATTGAATGGAAGTTGAGATCTCCAGCCTGAGATTTAAAATGAGAAATTTCCATTAGTAAATAAATTATGTAAACTGGCATTAATCATCTCATCAAACAATGGTAAGACAGGAAAAGAGGAAAATATCAATGTAATTTTGTATAGTATATCTTTATAAATAAATATATCATAATGCATGTGTTGTCATCAAGTTCAGTACCTGTCCTTCACTTTCCATTCTGGATTTTTGGTGGACTCATTTTCCTTTGCTGCTTTTTTGTATATTCACCATTTACTTTTTGTTTATTTGTTTGGAGGGGATTTTTATCCTGAAGTTCTTGTAGTTTAACTATTATTTCAGGCCTCCTGACTAGTAAAATCTTTTTCACCTGGCTATGAGAGTCAGCTTTGCCTTGCTCTTCTTCCTTATCAAAGCTGTAGGACAAGCTGCTTAAATGACAGACAAATACATTTTCCAGAAAAGCAATGATGTGTTCTGCATTCTTTCAGGATAACAGTAAAACATTAAGAAGCAGAGTTTTCAGAGGCAGCTGCAGGATGCCACCAAATTTCCCAAATACAAGGACAGCATGTATTGGCTGACTGGCCTTGAGGAATCAGTACACAAAGTCTTGTTGAGGGGAATTCAGTAAAAATGAAAAGACTTTAATTAAATTACCCACTGAAACTCAGTGGGGGGGGGGGAAAGAGCACAGGAAATAAGTAAGTGGGTAGCTCAGCCTTATATTAAAGGTCACTTTCACTGCTGAGAAAAGCTGAAGTCTTATCCACATTAAATATTTAAGTGCAAGTTGATTGGATGCTCCAGTACACTGCATCTGTCAGGACATCTATGAGAAGCATCATGATCACAGAAAGTGCAGTTCTTAAGATTTTTGTGATTTTTTATTATTCTGAGTTATCAAAAGCTGTTCTGGAAATTACCAAGTACAGTGTGCCTTTTTGTTCACTTGTTACTAAATTATAGAATTGAGCCCCTCATCTTCCAACTGAATGATTAGGAAATCACTGTAAAAGGAAACTAAAGCAGCTGTTTCAGCTTCAGGGCAGTGCTGAGAGAGCTACACCCATGGCAGGATTTCAAAGAAAAAGAGCTACATTTGAATTTCAAAGCCCTGCTGTCATCATATATCCCACAATGTGCCTCTTGTGGCCTAGTAATCTGTTTGCAATACTTTAATTTTCTGTTGGAAAGCACAACTGGGAGATACTTAATTCTTCCGGTTTTGTTTTTCCATAATAGAGTCAGACAAGGAAGGGGGAATGTTGAAGAAAGAACCATTCGTCCATGTCTCAGTCAAAGGCTGAGGCTTAAATATCTGTAGGGAAAAGGCCAAAAAAAAAAAAAATAGAGAAAAATGTAGTGTGTGTTAAGCACCTATGAAATAAAATTGCAATGGTGTGAATTTTGTTCAATATTACAATAATCGGAGTAAAAAAAATATTTTTAAGCAAGATTTTAGGTTTCCCTGAAATATTTTAATTAGTTTTCTTCAACAATTGTGCTGAAAGCACCAACATTTCTAAAAAAAAAGCTGCTTCAGACATGTTGGAATGATAAGGACCTAACCTAACCTCCTAATGTTTACTCACAGGAGGAGTATGTTGAACTCACATGCACAGTCCTGTTGAGGTCAATTAGAATTACTTTGGCAAGTAGCAATTTAAAGTTCAGGCCGTGACTCTGTGTTGCCTTGTGCTTCAATTAACACTCAAGATCTGCATTATTTATATCGCTGCGTAATCCATTGTGTCTTACTGCTTAGATATTCAGCATGGTATTACAAAAGGGAAGCCATGCGTGAAGTATCTCAACTCTTAAGGAAGTAACAACCCAGATTAATTGGGAAGGGGAAGCGCTTTCATAATTGGGCTTCAGAAAGGCACTGTAAATACTGTACAAAAGACTAATTTTTTGGTCCAGTGGTTTATAGTTCATGATGAGCTATTAAATATTAGATACAGACACTTAAATTTATACAAAGTCATACAAAGGCGCTGTTTATCTTCTTTCAACAATTCTTCTCTTGTCATATCATATTTTGCATTGAATCTCTAGGTTTGAGTTAGTCTCCATTAGTACTCACATTGAATTTAAGGGAGAAACATTAGCGCTTAGATTTCCTTCATGAAAGGCCTTGATAATCCCTGGCTCAGAGATTCATCATCCATCGTGTTCTCTGGGAGTACACACCACAAGCTGTTCACTGCAGCGATGGGAGGGTGGGGAGAAATTTGCTGGACTCTTATGCCCCCAGTATTTCAGTCTTAGGGAGGAGAGGACTGCTCAGGAAGATGTTTATCCACTGCTTCTGCTGTCATTGTGTTGGAACTTTGCATCTGGCCTAGGAACTTCAGCAGATTAAAAAACTTTTGATGATCAGGTTTTTTTCACTTCTGCACAAAATAGTTAAAGAATGGTTATAGTTAGTGCAGGTAGTGCTGTCCCTTTGGAGACAATAAAATTATCAGAATCAGAAACTCGGGAAAAAAAGGATTTCAGTGGTAACAGGAAAATAATATGCTGAGGAGCAAGCGAGATTGGTAAGAAAAGGAAAACTGCATTCTTTGCCATTTCAGTCATCCATTTTTTTTTAACCAGATTTTTTTTTCTTCCAGTTTTAAGCCTAATGGTGTGTTTTAACTGCTTCTGTTCAGAGACCACATCATTCTGTCTTTTTTTTCAAGAAAAAACCATAATAATGGTACTATAGTGGTTATTTAAACATACTAGCAAAAGTAATTACATAGGTTGTCAGAAGTTTATGAAACAGATTGAAGTATGCATTCAAATGAACAGAAGTTATTCAGGGTGCTGATCTCTAACTACAACAAAAGTATCTGATGGAGGCTCCGCATTCTCTGTATAGGAATATGCTGGACATGGCTAGAGTCAAGAAGCTGTATCATTATACAATGTGATGAAAAAATTAGGTGAAACCAGGTCTTTGTTCAGAAAAGTCCAAAACACATTCATAAGCTGAGATGCCTTGTTGGGAGCAAATGTCAGCTGTTGGACGGCACATGTTCACCTGACTTGTCACAGCAGCAGAACTCCTGTAGCACATCCTCATAATTCATTATCCTGTTTGTACAAGCCCATTTTAAGTATTATGTAGGTTTTTGCTATTTTGCCTATCAGTGCCAAATTCAGATTTATCTAATGTGTCAGAAGCATTTTCTCCTTTTCATGCAGCTATCCTGTAATGTGACCAGAATATTCATAAATACAAACAAGCAGTGCTTAAGTGGCCTTGCCATCACTCCTTTTCCCCAGAAAAAGATTAAAAAAAACCCACAAAAAACAAACAAACAAACAAACAAACAAAACCAAAACCAAAACAAAACAAACTGGTATATGGAAAGGGCTGAAGTACTGCATGGTATTTTTCCTCAGTTTTTAATAGCAAGACTGACCTACAGGAATCCCAGGTCCCAAAGACCAGAGGGAAAAGACATCTCATTTTATATACGAGATGTAGCCTTGGTGGAAAAGGATTGGGTCAGGAGCAAACTGAACATACCTAAGTCTGTGGGCCCTGATGGGTTGCAGCCACAAGTGCTGGCTGAGCTGGTAGACGTCATTGCAAGAACACTCTCAATAGTCTTTGCTTGGTCATGGTAACTGGGAGCAGTGCCTAAAGATGGAGGGAAAGCAAATGCTACTCCTATCTTCAAGAAGATCTAGAAGGAGAAACCAGGGAACTACAAACTGGTCACCCTCACCTTTATCCCTGTGGAGGTGACGGAGCAGCTAATTCTGGAAACCATTTCAAGGCACATTAAGGACAAGAAAACTTTCAGGAGTAGTTTGCATGGCTTCACTAAGGGGTGACCAACTTGATACGTTTCTATGATGAAATTACTGGCCAGATAGATTAGGGCAATAGTAGTGGATAATGTCTGCCTGGACAGCAGTGAGGCCTTCGACACTGTCTCCCATTAGCTCCTCATAGACAAGCTGTTGATGTAGGGGCTGGATAAACAGACAGGGAGGTGGATGCAAAAATGGCTGAATGGCCAAGCCCAGAGAGGGTGATCAGTGGAACAAAGTCCTGCACCTGGGGAGGAACAGCCTTAGTGCCAGTACATGCTGGGGGCCATCCAGATGGACGGTGGCTAAGCAGAACAGGACGTGGGCATCCAGGTGGACACCAAGTTGACCATGAGCCAGCAATGTGCCCTTGTGGCAAAGAGGCTAATGTTATCCTGGGCTGCATGAGATAAAAGTATAGCCAGCAGGTCGAGGAAGGTGATCCTTCCCCTATCTGGACACAGTTCTTGATAACTGGATCTAAGTGGCCCTGCTTGAGTAGGAGGTTGGACCAGATGACCTCTAAAAGTCCCTTCCAAGCTCAGTGTTTCTGTATCTGTGAGTGCAGCAGTGGGTGCTTCAGACCATTAAAGAAGCTGTATTCGACAGACAGTTGAATAGATGTCAGTCTTAACAGGGAGCTTTTGAGTCAGTGCCCTTCAGCATCCAAGTGGCTAGACCAGTTAACAGAAAGCACCAGCTAACCTGACACTTCTGTTTCCTTTTCTCTTGAGACCCCAGCTTGAAGCCCTTCTCAGAGAACAGGCACCTACCTGCTTTCCTTCAGATAGCTAAAAGGGGATGTCTCCTTTTTTCCTTAAATACAGCAGTGGGAAGGGAAGATGCTTCCCCTCTTTTTATACAGTAATTTAATGGTTAGATCATTCTTTTACAGTGCAGTTCCTTCAGTCATAGAGGATTGAACTAAGGGCTTCCATCTCTGTGGAGGGGCCCTACCATCATCCTGTAAGGGTTTATGGGTTGGAGTGTGTGTGAGGGGAACAGTCTGTGCACCCATTAAAGAACTGCCTGGATGCAGAAAGTGCTGCAGGATTCAGAGGGCATGAGTGGAGGGAAGCACTGAGCCCAGGGCTGGAAGTAGCCATGCTTGGAATGGCTGTGGGCAGATCTCCTTCCTCCCGGGAGAGCGGTTGTGCCTGTCTTCAATTTAGCTGTGATTTGTATGCAGAAACAGACGGCTTCCCACAGCTCGCTGGCCTGCCTGCTGGGCTACTCACCTGCTCCGGCTATTTTCAGCCCATGAATCTTTTACTGAAAATGGCATTTACATAGAAAAGGAAGCAATGTGAAACATGGAACACAATAGGAAAAAGAGAAAAAAGCAAAAGAGAAGAAAAATATGTGCCAGCAATCCAGAAGTCCAGAGAATAAGCATTTAAAAATCTCAGTAGTACCCCTTTTTCTTCCTTCCTGAAATTTTTGAGTTTGTGATGTTGATTTGAACTCAGAGTGATGGAAGACCAGAAAAAACAGAAATTGAAATCTGTTCTTGAGGCAACTGTTTGGAAATTGATGTACTTATTTGAAAAATGGCCTTAGATTTCACCCAAGCTGGAAATACCCTTAAGCAGAAGCAGAGAACTGTGGTCCCCTTCATCTGGTTTCTTCTCTTGTAGAGGAATCAGTAATAGATACTTTAAGAAAATGCAGGAAAAATGTCTCCATTTTCTTTACAGATGAGTACTAAGGTATTGTCTGAATCAAAAGGTTCCTGTCACTTACAGAAAATTGATGTTAATTTAGTTGATTGATCTTTTTTATGAGTTCAAGTAAGAATTTCTTTATACGAGAATGTGTTCCACAAATATACTTACTTTTTCAAGCTTCAATAAGGGTGTCAATTTTGATGATGCATCCAAACTAGGATGCATTTATTTATGTATATATACAAATATTTTTCATATTAGTAGATCAGTAATTTTACCATTAATTTTCACTATTAATAATACATGTGATTTTTAATACGTTAATAATATAGCTAGTCTTATTTAATATATTAAAATATTAAACTATAGGTTGTGCATTTTTATGTAGTGTGGTGTAACAAGCTAAGTTTTTCTTCATCGTACTTCTCTAATGCCATCCAGTTGTATCAGAACTGACAGCTATTATTCTTCTTCAGTATTTTCTTAGAATTTTATTTTCGGTTATGTCCTGGATGGTTCTGGAATGCAAGAGCTGTTTGACAGCTCAGGCTACTCCAGAACAGTCGAGGAAATGGCACTGTATAATTCTTACATAAGGGAAAGAGTGCCACCTACTGAATTGCTAACTCTGTTCTTGTGAAGATTGTTTCTGATTTTGTGTGAAGGAACGCTTATGCTTTGCTCCTAGATAATTTTCAGCTGAGTATGGCTGTTTTTATATTTGGATAATTATTTGTGGTATAACAATCGATCTGAAGCTTTAAAGTCACAGAGGACTATGTCATTGTGTTGGCATTTTCTTTTGAAATTCAGAAATATTGCTGTATTTTTCTAGATATTGACTGTATTTGTCTGAATCTTGTCATATTGTTATTTTTCCTCTGTATTGCATGCAAAATACAATCTCACTTCCTTGGAAAACAAACAAACAAAAAAACCCTCCAAAAATGGGAACTCTACCATCCTGAGTTAATACCTGTAGAATTAGAAGAACTTTGTAAACTGTATTAAAATTCACATCTTTACTGGTGATCCGTCAGTCAGGAAAAAAACCATTAAGGGCATATAGTTTGTCGGATTCTTTCTTCTTCTCAGAAGTACAAAACTTGCAATCCAGTAGCAGTTTAGGAAAAGCAATAACTCTTTTTCTTTACACCAACAGTTGCCCCAGAAGATCCTAGCAGAAAGGTAGATGGTGACACCATTATTTTCTCACACGTGCAAGAAAGGTCAAGTGCCGTCTATCAGTGCAATGCTTCTAATGAATATGGATACTTGCTAGCAAATGCATTTGTGAATGTTCTGGGTAAGAAACAGACTTTATATTTTTCTGTTTTGTTGGGTATTCAGTTGTCTCCTGCTAACACACAGACTTTCTCCTCAAGCCTTGCTTGAGGTCTTCATCAGGAATTGATGTGTTTCCTGGCCCCTGTAAAGAGCAAGGATATACATACCTTGTTTTTTCTAGGATATTGCTGAATTTCACTGTTCCTAAGTGAGAAGGATAGATGTGAAAGCCGGGAAAACTTGGAATAAATTTTATCTCTCTTTTTTTTTTTGTTTATGTAAGTCGATCGAACAGGAGCCCAACAAAGGAGGCAAGAATTAGTATCGCTTAAGTTAGTACATTTCAGTACAGTTTCATTGAGTCTAGATGTTTTGGATTAGTGGAATAGGTGATCTCTAAGTTGCTGTTGCAAGGGGACATGATTATGCATTTGTCTCAAAGGCCTCCCTAGCATGTGTTTCTGATTACAAAATGTTGTGGCCCCTCTAGTTCTCACTGAATTTAACAAAGCTAGTAGCAAAATCCTAGGCTGAATGGTCTCTAGCGACTCTCCTGCAGGAACTGGCAGATATGCTGATTGACACTGTCTTTTAAAAGAAAGAAAATGTAGGTGTTACACCAAAAATACATCCTGACTTCTTTCTGCCTGAAGGTTTATTTGGAATTATGTAGTTCGGTCTGTACACAGGAGATTATCTTCTTGAAGTATATACTGATTTAAATTTTCCAATTGAAATCATTGCCTTTGGTGCCCATCACTATTACTTGTAAACAGGCAAGAAACAGTTGTTTTTCACAAGATAATTTCCCTGCATTAACTTTTCCTCAGGCTAGTACCAGTAGAATGTATTTGAACCTAGACTGAGATCTGAAATCATCTCAGAGAAGAATGTTTACATGTAATTCTTTAGGCCATTCTTGATGTCTTTGTATTTTGTATTTGTATCTTTGTATCTATATGCAGATATCTTTGTCTTTTCAGCTGAGCCACCAAGAATTCTAACTCCTGCTAATAAACTGTATCAAGTCATCGCAGACAATCCTGCATTGCTAGATTGTGCTTATTTTGGGTCACCTAAGCCTGAAATTGAATGGTAAGCTCTAGCTGTGCTTATGTTACAGAAGATGAGCCAGTTATATCTAGGGAAACAAACACTTAAAGCTTTAAAACCGTTCTAACTCTATTTACAATTTTAAAATAGCATATTTTAAAATATATGCTGCTTACAATTCGTTAATACAATATTGCATACACGTAATGTAACAGCAGTAAAGGTACACCTACAGAGTCAAGTTTAAATTTCTTTGAGTGCTTCTGTCTCTATTTTCTAATGTGGCAGTCCTAAGTTTGTATTTTATTGATAATAAAACCATACAGAGTTTAACTATGATGCTGGATAATGATGTTACTTTTTATATAAAGGTTTAAGGGAGTGAAAGGTAGCATCTTGCGTGGCAATGAATACGTTTTCCATGATAACGGAACCTTGGAAATTCCGGTGGCTCAGAAGGATAGTGCTGGTACATACACATGTGTAGCAAGGAATGAATTAGGAAAGATACAAAATGAGGTGCAGTTGGAAATTAAAGGTGAGAAATTAATCACTCTTTCATCACTGATTAGTACAGAATTTCAGACTTTCTAAATATGTAATTTTAATTTTAAATTTCAGATCCAACAATGATCATTAAACAGCCAGAATACAAAGTGATTCAGAGATATGGCCAAGTTTCTTTTGAGTGTATAATAAAACATGATTCTACCTTACTACCAACAGTTATATGGTTGAAGGACAATGATGAACTGCCAGATGATGAAAGGTAAGGACCAAATAGTTTTCCTTTATTTTTAATTTTCTAGGTCCTTTTGTCTGCTCCTTTTTCTGATCTTTGAAGGGAATATATTGACCTATTGACATTTTCCAAAGAAGACTGAGAAACATCATGGCTATCCCATAGTTGGTGACTAAAGGACTTACCTAGTGTGATGAAAATCTTAAGATAGAATTAAAAATAAAATGAGATGTAAACATTTATACAAATTGCGCACACTGACCTTATATATTAAGTGTAAGGTAAAGATAATTGACACAAGAAGCCAAACACTTAACAGAAAACTATTTTGCTCTGGATCCCATATGTTTAAAATTTGTTTGAATGTATTCGGAAAGAAAAGCACATTAGAATAAACAGTTACTGTGGGAAGATGGTCAAGAGCAACGAAGAAAAAGAAAAAGCTGACATTGTCCCATAGCTTAACTTGGGTAAACATAGCTGTTTAGGTATGTGCTGAAATCCACAAGTATATGGGATTTGATAATATTTTATGCAAGTTTCTTATAATGGTGCCAGTTATTGAAAAATCAGTGGCTGAATCTATTGTATTTGCAGGTTTCTAGTTGGTAAAGACAACTTGACCATTATGAATGTAACTGATAAAGATGATGGAACGTACACTTGCATAGTTAATACTACTCTGGACAGTGTTTCAGCAAGTGCTGTGCTTACTGTTGTTGGTAAGAATACTCTCAAACTTCTACTGTTAAGTGTAAAAACAGCATTAGATTTAAAGTGAAAAGCATAAACATAGTTTTGGTTTTTAGGACAGGATAAAGGAAATACCACCTATGGGTAAACGTGTTTCAGTTTTTAAAAAATGTAGTCTCACCCTACAGTTTGCATTTGAATCAGCTACTTATGAAACAACTGAGTAGCTACAGGACAGATTCAGTTTCGTGGTGGATAGTTTTTTATTTTGACTACATCTGAGATACTACAGTAAATTAAATTTTGCAGGGTATTTGAACATAAACATATTAGAATCATAGAATGGCTAGGGCTGAGAGGTGCCTTAAAGGTCATCTAGTTCTAACCCCCCTGCCTTGTGCAGGGACACCTTCCCCACAACCTCTCTGGGCAACGTGTTCCAGTGCGTCACCACGCTCCCAGTAAAAACTGTCCTACTAATATGTAACATAAACACACTCTGCTTCAGCTAAGGCCATTCCCCCTGTCCTATCACCACATGCCCTTGTGAAAAGTCCCACTCCAGCTCTCTTGTAGCCTGTTCAGGTGCTGGGAGGCTGCTCTAAGGTGTCCCCAGAGCGTTCTCTTCTTCAGGCTGAATAGCCCCAGCTGTCTCAGCCTGTCTTCATAGGAGAGGTGCTCCAGCTCTGGGGTCACCTTAGTGGCCCTCCTCTGGACCCATTCCAACAGGTCCATGTCTTTGTTGTATTGGGAGGATGTTATCTCAGGAATCTCTGTGACAACTGAATCGTGCTTCAGAAAGACTGAGCATACGTGGTTGTATGACTTCTCGTGGATTATATTTTTAGTTTAGTTCTCTGTTAAGTTTTTATGATTGCAGATTCTTGCCAAATATATTGCTTTTCCCCTTCTCCAATTTTTAAGAAAGTTTTAAGTAGATGTCCTGAATTATTCTTACGTGAGCTCAAGCTGAGACTCAAAGTCAAGTACGTTTGTGTTTTAAAATTCTGCTGTGATCTTATGCCTATCTGGGAATGATCTAATCCAGACAACTAGTACTTATTTAGACATCTCTCTAAGATTGCTTACTTTATTTGTTTTCTTGATCTATCCTTATTTTAAAAAATGAATAAATTATTCAAGAATACTTTTATAGCTCTTAAGTGAAAAATTATCATGTGTTTTTTTTAATTAACCATTTAATCTAAATAAATTAACTTCTCTTTGTCTCTAATAACTATGATCTTTAACTACCTACAGTATTCTGTTTCTATGGCTACTAACTGATTAAATCCTTTATATTAATGTTCTTTTCAGCTGCTCCCCCAACACCAGCTATCATTTACGGTAAACTAATACAAAGTTCTCTTTCTACATCATCAGGCAGATATATTTCTCATTTGCCTATTGCAATTTTTTTTGCCTATTTTTTTCCCCTTTTCCTCTGTGTGTGTGTCTGTGTCTGTTTGTGTGGTTTCATCCCATTTTACCAATTGCTTCATTACTGGAGTACAGAACTTTGGAATGTTACTGTACAGGCTGCTTTATATTAAGGAAATAAGTGATTTTCAGAAATAAATTATTTTTAATTAAGATTGGTTATAGTATGGCAATGTTTTTGTCATGGAGTACACTGTAATACAAATTAGTTATATATATCTAAAAGGTAAATCCAACTCTTTGGTGAAAGGTAATTCACTATTAAAGACATTGCACCAACCAAATTATGTTGTATGTTAACATTGGTTTTTCAGTTTTTTAGGCTTGCTGTATTTTATTTCATAGTTTATCCTTATTTTACTCCACTCAAAAGATGAATATGACCATAGTGACCAGTTTGACTTAAAATTGATGAAATTGATTTCATCTTCCCATTTAAATTTAAAATTAAAGTTAAAACTAAAAAAAAAAAACACCTCTTAGTCAGTCATAGTCTTAAATTGGATGTGATAGAGTCTTTAATTTGGTAGCATGTTTTCTGAATTTGGGGGTTCAAGTGCTGTATAATAAGCTAAAACACTTTTAAGTATAAGGGTCATAAGCACTTTTATGTAAATCCTATCAGTGAAAAGGATTTAGTGAAAATGCTTATGTATTCTTACATGAACCTACTCATTAGTCTTGATTTTTGTGTAACAAATCATTTAATAAATTACCTTTGTGAATTTGGAACAGACAATTACATCTTTATGCATTATAAGGATGTGTAATAACAGCTTGCATGGTATTTCTGAGCCTTTTTAAAAGAACAGCAAAAAATAAATAACTTAGTAGCTTGCAATTAGTTTCTACTTGAAGTATAGTTTTTTTGAATTCACATAAAAATATTTGTAGTGGTTCTAAAAAAACTTCTTTGATGTGAATGCTTCTTTATTTTCCATGTTGTATATGTCCGTCACAATACCACCCATAATCATTCAAAGATAAACTAAACATGCATTTCGTAATTCCTTGCATCTCGTCACATTTTTACATCACAGTGCACTCTCAGTATTAAAAATAAATACTGATTCTTGTTAATGTGCAGAAGTTTCCAGGTTACATCAGTTCTCCATTTTTGTCTGTTTTGTAACAATTGCATGCTAATGGTCATTAAGTCATGCTTACATAAGTGAGTAGATCTGCTCTGCTGTATTTGTGGAATTCTTTTGATTGGAATGTAAGGATTTTTTTCAAATATAAAACTACATATTCTGGTGGGGTTACTTACTTTGGGTTCATTTGATTTACAGCTCGGCCAAATCCACCCTTTGACTTGGAATTGACAGGTCAGCTAGAAAGAAGCATTGAGCTGTCATGGATACCAGGAGATGAAAACAACAGTCCCATTACAAGTACGTTTGTTTGTATCTACTACACTACACTGACAGCATTGTTTTAACTGTTCTCAAATTCCAAAGATTTCTGGAATAAATTTTGTGTACAGCATGGAAAATGGTAAATTAATTCTCTACAGCTGCCATTTATTTACATGACATACCCTTAATGTCCTCTAATGTACAACCAAGCAGGAAGACCTATTTATTGCCCAGAAGAGCTGGGCTTTTTCATTCAAAAACCTGTGCTAGATAATACAGAAGTTGTATATACTGATATGAGGTCTGTGTGACCAGGTCCAAGCTTATGAATATGTAGGGAGCAGGCTTGTTCATTGGCTGTATGCTTCTGAAGGAGAGAGCTACTAACATCTTGCATTAACTCTTCTGTAATTCTATGAATTTGAAATAGCATCAGTACCACTATCATCAGATCTCTACTGGTGCAGAAGTTTATTCTTCATGAAAATATGAGGTAGATAGTTTTTCTGGGTTTTTTTTTTTCTAGTCCAGACAGTTAAAAGAATAAACCATGTCCATAAAACTAAAAAATTCAGTATCTATAAACTTTTGAGACGGTAAATTGATCTTAAATGCTGTTATTCTTCCCAGTAAAACATAATGGAAGACACTCTTGCTTATATTGAGCAGAGAGGGTAGAGGGGGAATTTAGGAGCAAGGAACAGAAATATTAATGTTTGTTTTCCAAAAAATCATGGGATCAGAAAGATTTGTTGGCATAACTTTTTCCCTATGAGCAACTTAAGTCAATTATTTCATTATTTCTGCAGCGTGTTTTTAGATAATAACTGCCACGAGTTACCAAGACCAGTGTACATGTTATGTTTCTTATGAATTAGTTAGGCTGACTTACTGGGTGTTGCTCCCAGGGTCTGATGCTGGTCAGTATCAACACTGAAAACAAACCATAGGGATCAGGTATGTGGAAAGGAAGATCTGTAAAAAACAGAATTTCTCAAGTTTCAGAGCACATGAAAGATTTTGACTGCATTTTAATGAAACACAAAGTGATTTTTCTGCAATTTTACACTCTCAGGCATCTCTAATGTATATCAACTAGTAATATACCTTAAAAATATGATATGTAGAAGATCAGTGTAAATAGTTGAATAGTGGTTTATTCCAATACATATACTTTTATTAGTATTTTCATTTTTTTCCACACCAGAAGACGCAAATGTTGTCTTTCTGTAGGAATGAGATCACACTGTTCCAAAAAAGTTATAATACTAGGCAGTGTAGTCTCATGTAGGTTTTTCTAGAATGAGATACTACATGCACTCTGATATTGGAAACTGAACTCTTCTAACTAAATAATGCTGGGTTTAATTATGATACAATCTATATTGCTGCATGGTCTTCTTAGAGCCTGCAAAATAAGGCATTTTCTTCCTAACTAAGCCTATTCTTTTGCTGCTGCTATCACTTCAAAGTGCAGATGAAGACTCAAGGATTGAACTTCATTAGGAGTGATCTGTTTGCACAACATGACTGACATGCTAGAATCTCACTGAAAGCTGAGACTGTGGTTTTTTTTCCCTTAAGTTGCCTATAAATTATTCTGCTAGAGTTGCAAGCAGAAGGCTAGTGACCAGGGAAGCAAAAAGCAGTAGTGAAAACCTTTTTGGCATGTGATATTCTCACCTTTTCAGCAAAGCTTTGGTTCAGAAGACATCCCATCCCAAGACCTGTATCGCTGAGCACCCAACAGCAGCAGTAACACAGACAGGGGTTTGAGTAGGAATTTGGGGTCAATTCTCCCTCTTACTGCTTAGGTCAGAATGAATGTCAGCCTTAAGTGCAGAAGGTTATGATTAGTACTACTTACTTATTTTACATCTTGCTTCTCAAACTGTTGTGCATTTTTTCTATGAGGTGCTGTAAGTATTCTTCTGAAAGAAATTTCTAGGTGCCACTCAGAATTTTTTTAGTAGTGCGAACAGGTTGTATCCTGAGTCATATTCTGTCTCCTTGTCCCCACCTACACATGGGATAGAGAAAAATTCTTGTTGCACAACACACAAATATTTGATGCTCAGGGTTCCATGAAATGTGCTCAGACTGTACATTCTTCTCCCAGTTATTTACTGTGTCCTAAAAATTCCTCCTAAGTCTTTCAGAATTCAAATCTCATATATTACAGGAAGGCTTTTTGGCTGTTTCACATCTGGAAAAAAATGTCCTTTTGTCTTTCATAATGAATGTGATTTTCTTTTTGGAATTCTAAAAACCTATTTATCCCTGAGGTTATATAGTTTGTAGAGTTAACAGTAATCATCGTAATGTTCGCACAGAGAACACTCAAGAAATTTAGTTTCTGAACATCCATTCCCAATTTGATGATAATGAAAAGTGCTCTCAAAAACCTTCCTCAAGTATAGGTTCTTGACTTTAAAGAGTTTTTCATTATGCCAGTTTCATTGGGGAAAATGGAATATTCAGGAAGTTTTAAATTTGTACAGGTATTGCATGCTGTCTGCTTGATACAACTAAGAACAATATATTTGGCAGTCAAATTCCACATCCTTGCTGTGATAGTTCAAGGGTTCCCATTAAATTAAAATCCGGTACCTGAGAGAGAGCTCTTGTAATAATGTGTTACCTGAGAGACAGCTGCATTAGTGACAATAGCAAAGGATAAAAGTAAGGGTTTATCTATTATATTTCTACCTATATTTCTACTTTTGATATCCACATTATAGATTTGTGTTATGGTTTATGTATTTACATGTCAAGTTCCATGATTTTTAAAAGCATTGGTTGGAGCAATCCCTTCTGACTAGCTCATTAAGAAATGCTTGTACTTGTCTGGGAAGCTGTTGCAAGTTTTGACATAAAGTTGTATTCAATTCCTGCTTGCAGACTTTGTAATTGAATATGAAGATGCGCTGCATGAACCAGGAATATGGCATTACCAGACGGAAGTTCCTGGAACTCAGACAACAGTGCAGTTGAAGTTGTCTCCGTATGTCAACTACTCGTTCCGTGTGATAGCTGTCAATAAGATTGGCAGAAGTCAGCCGAGTGAACCATCTGAGCAGTACCTGACAAAATCTGCAAGTAAATAATTATTCCCACTTACCAGTGATTAATTTCTGCTATGAATAGCATTGAATTTGCTTTGAATCACTCAGAAGTCATTCTTGTTCTCATGTAAATATTTAATTTTTAGGCCCTGATGAAAATCCTGCTAATGTACAAGGGATAGGCTCAGAACCTGATAATTTGGTAATAACATGGGAGGTAAGATGGGTCTTTTTTCAAGGTTTCATTTGTTTTCAGGCTTGTGAGTAGCATTTTTTTTTGAGAAACAATGATGAGAATACCAAATGCATTGCTTACTTAAAATATTCTTGAAAAAGAGCTAAATTCAGACATTCTCCTATCTTCATTTTCATGAAAAAACTGAATGATGTTTGAAAAATATGGAAGTAAGTTAAGGAGGGGGCATATTTTCCTTGAGTGATTTCTCAAGATAAGCCGATAACTGGGTAATACAGGATGTTTTGCTGCCAGTTTAGGAAACATTCAGTATATAAATTGAGGTTTGTTTCAAGTAGAATCTAATTTTTAGAGTGAATTCTAATGTGAATGCTACTTCTACTGTCATCTTTTGTGGTAACTAATCATTGTGCACTTTCCACTGGAAAACGTCTGCTGAAGTTTTCTCTATCATGCCGTTACGATCATGACAGGAGCTGAAGGAGAGCACTGTAAAACCAATTGCCCCTCCCAGGCAAGAAATATTGTCTAGGGAACACTCTTTACAGGGAGTTGGTGTAAATCTGGTTTCCTCTCTTCCACTTCTTAAGAAGTACTTGAGAACAAAATATATATGCAGAAATCACAATGTATTGATTGTGTAAGAATTAGCCACCAACATCACTCAATGGGATTGTTACCAAAAAGTGAAAAGCAACTGAACTGACCTCCTGTAAAAGCTAAATTGCATAACTTTAAGCAGTGCTTCTCTGTTGCAGAATACAGTGGTAAATTTTCATTCTATAAAAGAATCAGTGTATTTCCTTGTAAATTCAGATTTTTGAGATGCTTCAGGATATTTAAAAATTATTTCTTTTCATTTCAGCCTTTAAAAGGTTTTCAGTCTAATGGACCAGGGCTTCAGTACAAAGTCAGCTGGCGCCAGAAAGATGTTGATGATGAATGGACATCTGTTATAGTTGCAAATGTATCTAAATATATTGTGTCTGGTACACCAACTTTTGTTCCATATGAAATAAAAGTGCAAGCTTTAAATGACTTGGGGTATGCACCAGAGCCATCAGAGGTGATTGGACATTCAGGGGAAGACTGTAAGTTTTGTAGTTTGACTCAGTTATCCTAATTAAAAGGAACTAATTGTGTAACCTAAAGGGGTGTTTTAAATACTGAAATATTGATAAGGGGCATAGTAATTACTTTATTTATTAAAAGGAAGCAATTCAGTAGTAATAAAGCTTCATAATACTCTGTAGTATTAATCCTGAAAACATAGGAACATTTTAACCTATTCCTTGAGTACAATGCAAAGACTCATTCTAAAAAGCTATGTTTGTGTGGTTTCTAATTCTAACTAGGTGCTTGTTGCATCCTTTCCACACAGTGCCAATGGTCGCTCCTGGCAATGTGCAGGTTCATGTTATTAACAGCACATTAGCAAAGGTGCATTGGGACCCAGTTCCACTAAAATCTGTCCGAGGACACCTTCAAGGGTACAAAGTAAGTACGGTCAAGAGCATTCCCTTCCTTGTTTATTAAAATAGATCACTCTTCCTATGAGATTGTATCCAAATTGAAGTAACTGACGTGTAAGAGGACTCCTGCTTTTCAGTGAGCTCCCAAGTTCTGCTGACAAGAGCAACAGCATTGATGCAATTCATACAGAGTTCAGCAGTATTCCAGCCTTGTGGCACTAACTTCCTGTGACGTTGTCCTTGGAGAGAAATCGCATGTGTTTGCAATTAAGCTTGCACACGTTAAACAGATAAAAGAATGGTAACAGTTTTACAGATCTTATTCCAAAGTAATTTAGAGGATGTGGAGAACTAGTTTTTGTGGGAGTCTCTTCTAGGTCTAGTGCTAAGGTTACTCATCTTCTGCCTCAATATGATAATCACATCTTTAATTCAGAGTAACTGGACACTTCCTAGCATATGCTGGGTTCTATGTCTTTTTGGATGCCAGGAAAAAGCTCAGTGTAAAAGCTCAACTTAAGGACATAGGAAATGGCAGAAGATTTGGAGTGCCCATATAATTGAAGGAAGCTTATTGTAAGGTAGTGTGCTGCCTTTGGTCATAACTGAAAAGGCTGTGCTGGAGAAAAAAGACTGCAATTAATAGAGAAGGGGAGACAGAAGGACTTCAAGATCAGAAACTGGTGTCCCTGAGGGATAGGGAAAAATTGCTTCAGTGAGGATATGCTGACATCCTGTGCAACAAAAGAAGAAAATAAAAATAATTCCTTCTTTGCTCCTCTGCAAGTATTCTTGTACATATGTTCTAACAAAACAGACTGCTTAGACCAAACTAGGTTACTTTGTAAGACAGACTAATTTGAACTACTTCTGTTTAAATGAAAGGAAGTGAAAGAAGTATTTGAAAAATTTAAACAGTAAAAAGTATTTGGAGGAGAATAATTATACACCATACTTATAAAATGGAGCAGTCAAAAACATTGAAACTGAACTTCAGTGCTCTGTAGCTGATTACCACATGAGTGTGAGTTCCTGGTATGTGGATATCTCTGTCCTGGCAGAAAATACCACCATCCAGAGAGACTTAAACTAGTTCTGTGTGACATAGTGTGAATGTTTGTAGTTAGTGTGGTGCTTTGCCACACCAGCTCAATAAACTCAGCTGAGAAACAGGACTTTAGTAGTCTCTCAAATGTTTATCTCTTAGATGACAGCTTTCCATCAGCCTGCTATTTCACGCTCAAATTGCAACCAAAAGAAAATGTCTATTATGTGAGGATTAAAGAGTTAGAACCTAGTGAAATTAGTGGTAATCATTAATCAAGCAACACTAAAGCTCATAATCAAAATCGCCAAATTTCTACAAATATCTATAACAATACCAAAACCAAAACCCACGGGCACGTCTGCCTGTACATCAGGTGTTAAGTTCAACAGCATGGTTACAGTGAATTGTCATCATCCAGAGTTTAGATGGACGTTTCTTTTTTCCTCCAACTTTCAGTATCTGAGAGTTATCTTCTGTCCTGGAATCACTAATGGGATCACTTTCGTTTTCAGGTGATCTAGGGGGTTAGTGATGCCATGATTACTTCTATTTAATTTGTTATGTTTTCTCTATATACAGTATATTTTTTTTTCTGTTGGGAGGAGAGCCACACAATTACACAAAGCTAAGCAAAACTGAAGCTCAAATAAGTTGCTTGATAATAAGAAGTAAAACAAGCTCACAGCCACAGGATTGACAACAGACCTGACCACTGAGTAGTTTTGCTGTTCTGGCTAGGACAAATGTGACAATGATATATCCTTGAATAAGTTGCAGATGCAGCAGAAATATCTTAAATAATTTTTGCAAATACAGCTAAATCAAGCTAAAGTAGGTTGAAAACTAGACGAGGCATGAGAAATCGCAAGACCTGGTGGATAGCTATTATTATAAAGCTTTCTCTCAATACAAACTGAAAACTTTTCATGGATGAGAGGTATGTTTTAAGTATCTTCATCATTGACATAGGTTACAAAGCACATGACTAGCTCTTTGTAAACACAGCAGAAAAATCCTCACACTCAGGCTTTCCTAATTAATAAAATTATTTCTGCCAGTAGCCCAATATGCGGTGTAGTGTTGGGGACAGATTTCTTAGTAACAAGAGGGGTACTTCTCTAAAGAGTCACATCTTGAAGGCAAATGTTTGGACAAAGCAGTAAGATGTAACTAAGCAGCAGTCTACAGCACATCATGCATATTTTACTCTTATATTAATCTAGCTATTACTCAATATACTATGGTACTATAAAGCTTTTCAAACCTAAGAAGAAACTGTGAAAAATGTGATGCACTCTCATTTATTATAGCTTATGAGTTTCAGTACCAATAGTACCAACACTTCAAGTTGTTACCTTGTAAATGGTTTTCTACCGTAGTTGATAGGATGAGAGCTATAGGATAACAGCTGGTGATATTGAAAAACTTTAACTCAAACCGTGTAAAACACAGTGGCATTTAAAAGTGATTGGAGTGAAAAGGTGTGTTGAAAGCTGGTGTTATTGTAACATTGCTTTATAGCTATCTAGCTGGCCTTTGCAAGTCTTAACAGCTCCTTTTTTTGAATTCCTGTGTGACATCCCAGCTTCATTAATTAAAGAGGTGTTTTGCAGTTGGCCTGAATAGAAACAGATTTTTATTAATTTACATTTCTTAATCATCTTTAGCTTGTGATCATATGTGCATGAAAACAATGCTGTGAAAAATAATTATGTATTTGAAGATGACAGTCCTAGGAGTAACACAAGTCTTTGTAGGGGGAAATTAATAACTTTCAAGCTATCATGGTAGAGAGACTGTGTAGTGAAGAGAGTGCAGTCAAAGTACCTCTGAGGCTCATATGGAGTTTCTTAGAAACTCAGTCAGCTCTATGGACATCAGAATCAGCTTCCTCATCTGATCAAATTGTCACATAATTGGAGGAACAATCTTCCTGTCCCTAGGAGATCATTCCAATACTGTAACCTTAGAGTCATTTCAGAACTTGTGTGTTTTTCCAGCCCAGTCAAATATTTTGGTTTCTTCCCCATTTAAAGGTAATCCCACGTCAAGGAATAGCATGGTCGGGGATGTGACTTAATAAGGAGGCAAAGTACAAATCTGCTTTGGAAGGCCTATAGACATCTTACTGAAAGACTGGATAACTTCTGCCTCTCAAATAGACTGGGTAACAGGAGAATGATCACATACCAATGCAGTTCCCAACCAGAACTTGTGTCAAACTGGCTTTGAGCATTAGCTGAACTGGCGAGTGGTATTCTACACCCAGTTGTGTAGACTATTTCTGGACAAGGTCTGTTTCTCGAGCAGGAAAGGTCTACACTGTGTCTCGCCTGAGCTTATTAAAATCGCGGTTATTCCTACCTATAATTCATGGACACTCATGGAAAAGCTCAGCGTTCAGAAAATCAGAACAGCTAAGCACTCACTGTAGATTTTTTTTTAATTTGTTTCTAGGTTTACTACTGGAAAGTGCAGAGTCTATCCAGAAGGAGTAGGCGACATGTAGAAAAAAAGATCTTGACTTTCAGGGGAAACAAGACTTTTGGAATGTTACCGGGGCTGGAGCCCTATAGTTCTTACAAGCTGAATGTTAGAGTTGTTAACGGTAAAGGAGAAGGACCAGCAAGCCCAGATAAAGTATTTAAGACTCCTGAAGGAGGTATGAAATGAAAAACCTAGATATTAAACTTAAATGGGTTCTACTTGGACTTCATAAAATAATAATCTGTCTCAATACAGTAATATTCTGAAGAATTAATAATTCATAACCTGTTTAAGTTACTCTACTTTGTATTTACTCTCTGTTCTTGTTAAAAGTTCCTAGCTCACCCTCCTTTCTGAAGATTACTAACCCAACATTGGACTCTCTGACTCTGGAGTGGGGTTCACCCACCCATCCAAATGGTGTTTTGACATCGTATACACTGAAGTTTCAGCCAAGTAAGTTACATATGAATATATTTTGGGGGTTTGATTTTTGATCTTGAAAGTCCTTTCGAACCCAAACCATTATATGATTCTGTGAATCAACTCTAACATAGGCAATATATCTATCAAATAATTATCCATTTATGAAGAAAAAATTATGTTAAATTTATAATGTACAAAAGATATGATTGCATTTTAAATGTCAAGTTTGAAAAAGACCAATGTATTTTGATAATATAGGTAACTGTATTTGGAAAACTTACCTTGCTGAAGTACAAGGTTAACATTTTTATTACTTTTATTATTTCAAACCATAATTCACAAAAAAATAAAGGTGAAGTCCTACATGCAAGTGGCATCCAAGTTAGATGCAAGATACTACTACTCACAAATTCTATATTCTTACTGTAGAGAGAATTTCATTAGAAGTAAATCAAAGAATATCCAATTATATTGTTGACTGCTTTTCCAACTTTCATGATATTATAATCTTAAAAAGAAAAATTCATAAATGTGCCTTTTACTCATATGAGAGCTATTAAATCACTTCTTTAGGATCCCAACTGCTTACTTAGCTGAGAAATTTGTCAGCAGTGACACTGGAAATGAAAGAGTTTCATGTGCATGGAACAGACAAAGGAAGTTTACTTTCTTCCACTTACCGAATTCCACTGCTCTTTGGCATTAGACACAAGTAACTTCGGTGTTTTCTTTTCTTAAGCATACTGAACTTAGAGTGTCAGAATTTTTCAATGATCAGGGCTTCAATTCTGCATAAGTACAGATGATTTGATGTGAACTCATTTGCCTTGGATTCAGATATTTATGAGAATGGAACTTGATCTCAAAAAACTTGCTGGTGTTTCCTATCTCCCAGTTGGATTTTGACACCTTTACACAAAGGTGACTTTCTTTTGGAAGTGTAGATGCAGCAGGCAAGCAAAACAAATACATACAAACCAAAAAAAACCCTTTTTTAACACAGTGACAGGGTACGCAACGTTCCTAATTTTTTCTTTTTCTTTTTTTTGTAACAACAGTCAACAACACACATGAATTGGGTCCCTTGGTAGAGATAAGAATTCCTGCCAACGAGAGCAGCTTGATATTAAAAAATTTAAATTACAGCACCCGGTACAAGTTTTACTTTAACGCACAAACTTCAGTTGGATCAGGAAGTCAGATAACTGAGGAAGCAGTAACAATTATGGATGAAGGTAAGATGGGTATGTATAAGGAAAGTCCATTGAGTTTAAAAACCACTACAGACTATATTAAACGTCTGTGTCTAAATATTGCTATTGCTTCCTTCCACTGAGGAAATAGGGCCTAGCGATTTTTTTTTCTGTAGCTTTCATAACTGTATTATACACTAATAGAGTATTTTAAATAATTTTAAAGAAAATACATGCAAAGATTTTCTACTGTAGTGGGAATCCCCAGAGAGGTGTAAAGCCTCTTCTTTTAATATCGACTCACAAGTTCTAAGACAGACATTTGCCTGTCTGGTCTTCAAAGTTTCATGTAACTTTAAGTTTTTAGTGTTCTTTGTCTGGTCACCTATTCTGCATCATTGACCAGCTTTGGTCACAGAGAAAAATACTTGAATGATGCAGGTTTGTGACTAGAGGAAGTTACATCTTTTTTGAAGTATGCAACAGCTTCTGTGAAATCTAAATTGCTTTCACAGAGCTGGCAAAAAACTGTAAAACTGTTGAAATAAATTCGTCATCTACGGCCCCAAGTAACTGTATAGTATTTAAAAACTACCAAGTCACCATTGATTTTGATATTTATAGCCATTCTAGACCTTTGTTAAAGTTTTTTTTTTAATTAAATATGGATGCTTAATAAAATAACAATTATTTAAAGCCAACAGGAAATTTGGAACTTTTTTTGTCATTTTGATCGTCTTAATATTAAGTCTGTTTTGGTACCATGTTTTCACATATTTTTATGCTCAGTAAAATTATGGTATGTTGGAATTGCCATAGATGGGTTGGTATTCAATGCAATTTCTCTGACCGAGTATTACATCTGCATATGAACTGCATTTGTTTTAAATTGTGAATCCTAACGAGCATGAGCAATAAAATTTTGTAAATGCATGTACATTAATTTTTGTCTTGTAGTAGTCTGTCAGTGTTCAGCATAAGTGGATTGTTTCTAATTTATTTGAATTAATATATTTTATCTAGAATGCATGCTTTTTAAAATGAAATTATATATGTATGTTTCCTTTGGTGTTGTATCTAATTATATAGTGTTCCTATTCTTGCTTTCCTCCATTAAAGCTGGTATTCTCCGTCCTGCTGTAGGTGCAGGCAAAGGTAAAATGAAACTGCATGATTTCTTAATGTGTGGATTTTGCAGTGTTGCAAATGGGTAAATTGCAGTGGTAAGGACAGAAAATCTTGGACTACACATTTTTGTACAAAGTATAATCAGTGCTGGAAGAAAACAGTTGTGGGGGTTTTTTTTGTTTGGGTTTGTTGGGATTTTTTTTTTTAAGGAATCCAGAATGCTTGTTAATACCTTTCGTTTGTTTATTTTGCCACAGAGTTCCAGGGGAATTCATTAGCTTTGCTTCAGCAAAGTCTAATTATTTCTGAACATTTAACAGATGTATGTCACTGTCATAAATATTCAGGATCCAGGTGCACTTGCACTGATTAGCTGGAGTAGAAAAAACAGCAGTTTTGCAAAGGAGATTCATTTACTGCTTGTGCCATGAGCATTTTTTGTTTTAAAAAACTATCTGCATTCTTGTTCTCACTGCGGATTAATGCTACCCATTTGAACACATTTACTTCATTTGCAAGCCAACTGTGCATCGGAGACAGATGAGTGGCAGTACCCTCTGTCTGCTTCTCAGTTTGAGTAACAGATTGAATAGACAGGCAAACGTCTTCCCACCTTTTTAGGTTCACAGATCTTGTCAGTGAGTACTTGAGGATATTTCAGTGAGTAGAACCTAGTATCATCCTTATTCGTGAATTTGGTAATATTTAGTTCTTTATGACGCAGTTTTGCACACAGTTTTTATGAATTTTGATACCTTCGTTGTCAGAAGCAAAGGTTGTCCTGAGGTAGCTCAAACTCAGAAATGTGTCTCTATACAGAGGTGTCATTGAATCAGAGGTGTCATTAACACTAATGAACACCTGTGCTTCAGATTCTCAGACCAAAACCAGCACAAATCAAAATCTGTACATGAAATACCCAACATTTTTTATAAACTTGGAAGAGACAGCATAAATTGTTTTACATATAATTTCTTTTCACTTGATTATGATGTGTTGTGAATGATAGCAGCCATTAGAAAGAAATTAATTCACTCAGTCTGGTATAAATCAGACAATATATAAATATATGTATGCCTGCATTTGGGCAGATATAGTTTATATTTTTATATGTATATATAAGTGTATTCTAATATCAGATGTGTTTCTGGTAAGTGTGTGAAGTTTTGGAATTATTTTAATGACAAGTCTTTCTTACTATTTTAGTCTATTCATAGCTGAGAAGTCAGCACAGATTGGAACAATCAAACTGGCTTTAGTCCTGGACATGCACAGCAGAAATGTAAATTAAGTTCTCATTATTTATTGCTGACTCTAAAAACTCATGCAAGGAAAAATGGATTCTCTGTGTGAAACTGAGGTCTAATTATAGCTGTACCACAGTCTGTGGCTATCAGAAAGCATCTTAATTATAAGATCAGCTGGAGCAGCTCACATTTCAGAGCTGTCATGTCAGATTCTCTGAAAACTAAGCAGATGTCTTTGTTTGTCCATGTTGTTTATGGTTTCAAAGTTTTCACATATTCCTGTAGCACGTAGCTCTTGGAATTGCAAAGAAGACTTTGGACCTGCAAAGAGGACAGAACTAAAGCCATGACATCTGTTAGGACATATGAGTTGCTGCAGGTCTGAGATGAATGTTCTCAGTGGTTACTTGCATTACTGTGTTAACTGCTTCGCTACTGATCAGGGACCACAAGTAAGGAAAAGGAGGATCATAGTATCAAGATCAAGTGCCAAATTAGTTGGTCTCATGAGTGGGTGGATTTGGAAGATAGAAGTGCTCAGCCCACTCAAAAAGAAGCTGTACCCAGCAGTGAACTTTCCCTCCTCTATTAAGTGCAGGAGGGCCTATATGTCTCTACAGTTCTTATTAATTTGGACCCAAAGCTAAAACAAATTTAGATATTCCCAACCTTTTTGAGGTCTATCAAAAACATATCAGGTTTTTAATTTTGAAGGACAGAGCTTACCAGGAAAATGTAATTATCCTTTTTCTTTGAGCATGAAGACACTGATCCTGGAAGTCAAGCAGACAGTAGGTCCCAGATTCGGCCAGCCTAAATTGCTGAACTGAAATTTCTGTATTTGGTGTTTTCTACTGGATAGCTGCCCTGAAGACCCACAGCTTGGCCAGCCACATACATTAGACACATGGCCCTGGAGGAATTAAAATAATTTAAACCTTAGTGAGCTGTGCCACTTGGGACATATTTCACTTCTCAGCGTAAAACTATAAATTAAAGTGCAGAGGGATATATTTCTGTGGTAAATCTAAGGGTCTTAATAGACTCAATATTTTTACTGTTGCAAGCCTACATGAGTACATCATGAGACATGTTATTTACCAGATGGAAAAGCTATCCTATTGTAGTTCATACTTCTATTTGACTTGCACTATCATTTTTCCTTTCTAATACTCTGATGTTATGAATGACTTAAAATTGATCAAATTAATGGTCCTACAAAGAAAACATTTTTTTTTCTTAGCACACTATATTGTAAATGTTTGAAACTTCATATGTAAAACAGAATTTATTAGACCCAGTGTTAGATGTTCAGTATGCCCTGGTATTGCCATTTATTTATTGGCATCTAACCACAGGCATGAGGTAACAGAGGTGTGAGAAAAAATGGGGGAATAACTCAATTACATATAGAATAATTATAGTAGCAGCTGGAAAGTGACTCAGGTGATCACGGGAGTCAAGTCTTTTCTGTCCTTTTCCATTAGAAGTTTTAAATAACTGCCCTATAGAGGAAGGAAGAGAATTCCAGTTTGTCCAGTGGTAGAAATGAAAGTTGCTGGTTAAAGTAAAGAGTCATAGGGGTGCATGTTTGTTGTAAGCTGAAGTGTAGGGAGTCATGGCATGTCAGCCTCATTTCACGAGCCTTCTCATTTACTTTTTAGTTTCTTTTTGATTTAGTCAAAATTTATATTTACAAGCAAGGTCTTGTAATCTGCATGCATACAGACACTGGTAACTGGTAGTCTTGAAATGCAATTAAAATAAGTTTGTTAGATCACAGTAACCTTTAATTATAGCTAGTGCCTCCTGTCACTGGTACTCAGTCTGGTCTGTCTTCTTCATGTGAGCTTCACATCTCAAGTACTACAGAGAAATAGTACTCTCTTTTTTTACAAGGGAGAAAAATGGTAGTCTGTCCTCTGGGTTTGAAGCTATTCTTTTGGGGTTTTTGGCTGAATCACCAATATGTAGCTCTTCGCCGTAGGCTAGAAATCAGTCAAAACTGAGTTCATATCTCTGATCTCTTTGTAGAAGATCATCTCAGTTTTCTTTGTTCTGTGAAAAATGGAGTTCTTTAAATAATTTTCTCTGCCCACCATCTGTTTTCCCTCCCTCTTGAATCATTTCACATAATGTCTCCATGTCTTTTGCTAACACTTTCAAGCTGCTTTTTTAGTCAAGTTAAGTGTATTATTTTTGTATTGCTCCTTCAGCCACTCTCCCCCTGTGGACTTCTCCATTATGTGTCTGTGTGATTCTTTCAGTACAGCCTACTATGCAGAACCACTGTTTTGTCCTCTTTTAAGTTTGCTGGGAACAATGCTGATGCTTTGCGTGCTAGACTAGAGAAAATTATTATTATCATTGTGCAAAAATTCCTGCAAATACCTTTTGCTTTGTAGATGTCATGCCAAATGCTCATCAGTGACATGATTTTTTGCGTTTCTTCTTTGGCTTCTGTATTTCTTACACTACACAAATGCTCTTGCAATTGGCCTCAATAATCTCAGAAGTGACTAATGCCCATTTCTCACTGCCAGAAATGGAATTCACTCCTACTGTTATACTAAAGCTTGAATTTCATACTGTGAATGTTAAAGAGGCAAAGAAAAATAAACCCTTTTTCTGTGTCTGACAGGCTTTGGCAAAATCTATTACCTTTGTCCTTCATTTTTTCTTGTGAGGGTGTGGGTTTTTTCCTTTAAATTAACTTTTCTCTTTATATATGCATTTTAAATCATTATCTATGATACATTGTTTTGTGTGGGACTTATTTCCATTTTACACTAGTCTTCAAATATTTTCTTGTCACTCACCCAACATTTTTTCCTGAATATTGGGTGAATTCTATGAAAATTCCTAAAGTTTAGTCACTTTGGGGATTATTTAATTTACTGTTCTTCTGGACTAAATCTTGAGAAAGAGTACCTAATTCATTGTTAAAATACCTTCCGATCTCATGTCTTATTAAATTCTATTGATTCTGCAGCCCAGGTATAACTGTTATTTGTAGGAACTGTGTTCCTGAAAGGCTGAAAATTTACATAAAACTCTACCAAAAAACTCCAGTAAAAAAGCACTGGAATTAATTTGAAAAGAAAGGAAAATTTTACTTTGAGCCTAGGCCTCTTTCTCAGCAATTGGCAAATGCTTTTATATGATACTACAGGAATGAAACCATACTCAGAAGTGCCAGCTAAATTTTGCATTATATCGAGGCAGGAAAAAAAAAGCTTAATTTGCCAGAGTTAGCTGAATAAGAGCGGCTCTGTATAAAACCTGTAGCTTACTGACATGGTTTTTAGAGTGATGCTTTTGCCAGCACTGCTGCGCAGTGTGGTGCATGGTTACAGGTGAGTGAGCACAGTGCTCTGCTCCCCAGGACAGAGATTTCTGCCCGACCCTCTCCCCCCGCTTTTCCCAGCTGGCGCTTGCACACGCTGGAAGCTTCTGCCAGCTGACAATTACACATTTGCCATTTGTGAACAGTGCTGGGAAATATATTGAAGAGCTGAGAGGTTAATTATAATTAGAGGTGTGGTGATTGAGAAGACAAGAGTCTGGTTGAAGACAAGCTTTAAATGTTGTAACCAACTCACCTCCAAGCTTTCATCACCTCAGGATCCATCAGCTGCCTTTTATCTTCTTCATGTTGCAAATATGGCACTTTTAACAGACTTTAATAAAACTTTGCAGGCCTGATGGCAAATGAGATCAAGCAATAGTGCAAAAGAGGAGAATTGCAAAAATAATAATTTTGTAAAGAAATTTGCTACTGAACAAATTTCCTGGTGCGCTGTATTCAATGGTAAAAAATCACAGAATTTAAATCTCACCAAATACTACATGTGGGTAAATCTGTACAAACAGCTATTGGTAAGAATCAGATATGAGTGTATCTGACAAATATAAGCATAATCAGTCACTTGAGAGGATTTAGAAACCAAGACACCAAGGAAATTACGGTAACTTTCAGAGCCAACTTGATTGTTATATGCAATCATATGAACAGAAAGACTTTTACTGGATACTTTAATCTAGCAGGTGACTCTTTAATGAGAGCAGAAACTGGAATTTGGAGATGGAAAAATACCCTACAAGATAAGACTGATTACTGAATTTACTTAGTATTACAGAAGCTCTCTATCATCAGGAGTCTTTCATGGAGGATGAGACAGTTTCCTTCATCCTCAATTGCTCAGGCATGAGGAGGGAGAAATTAGGGGTAATGCTGTGGCGTCTGTTTGCGGGAGTACGAAACGGATTATTGCTAACAGTTTTTTCTGTCTTTAATATTGTGACAAATATCAGTCATATGGTTGTGCTGCTAATTAGACATCTTCCGTGGAAGACCAAAATCCAGGACAATATGGCTTTGAGAAAATACAATTTAATGAAACAAAGTCATATTTCAGATACAAACCACTTGTTTTCTTGGCACAGCAAAAATGCTGAGATGGTTATTGAAACAAACACCTGTTCCTATGTGTAAATCAGGAAGGAAGTTTATATATCCTGTCTGCAATCGCAGACTCTGCACCCTCCTAAATTTAGAGACTGCTATTCTTCCCTCTTGCTACCTCCAAGTGGCACAAGGAAACAGAATCTAATCCCCTTGCATTACCATAGTGTATATGGTTACATGCTAGATTTCCCATAGACAGCTCTGGTTTTGGTGTTCCTTAGGCTGGTTGTTGTGACTTACAGACCTAGATGGCTTTTTTTTTTTTTTAAATCTGGTGCTTTCTATATTATTTTGTTCTGGTGGTTTTAACAAGAAATAAATCTATTATTTATTATTTAAATAATAGATTTCTCATTATTTTGGTTGGTGAAAGAAATTACATGTAAGCACAACTTAGCTACAAAGACATCAGATGGGGGAGTAGTACAGATTGAATTGCTGAATGAATACTACTGGGACAGGGTTAAGAATAAAAATTTGATGCAAATATGGGGATAAAAAAATTTAGTTTGTAAAACATTGTAATAATCAGAATACATTATCAGGAGAACTGATGGAATTTGCATAATTTAGATATTTTAAAAATACTCAGAAACTATAGTTTTCTAGACTCGGTACTCAAATTATTTCATCTGTTCTAGGGGCCCAAGTAAGCCATTTTCTCTTTGCATATAACTTTGAACTTTTTCCAGTTGGCCATATGGACAAAGCCAACCTGTTAGAAGAAGAAAATAATTTAAGTGGATAGATAAATTCTGTGCAGCCCCTCTTGCCTTGATAACAGGATTTTGCTCATTTTATTTTCTTATATAGATGAAGCCATTGGAATTCTGTCATTTGTCTTTACTGAGAGAAGGTTTTTACCTCTGATGTTTCATGGTCCTCTGGGAAGCATTTTTAATGTTTCTAATAGAAAATATGTATTTAGCAGGATAGAAAAGTCAGTGGCAAAGTGAGGCGTTTTCAGTTGAAACTAATTTTATACCTTTGGGGAGCATCCTCTTTGTATCTGCCCTATTACAGCATTAGAACTGTTAAAATCTATTTTTTCATTAGTATTAGGCAAGCAGAGATACTGAGATATATGTCCATTTGTAACAAGCATAACTGCAGCTAAAGTACGAGCAAAGAACTAAGGTATGAGCACAGAAGTGGCTAATTTCAGAATGCTGAAGAGAGAAGCTCTTCTTTTCACAGATGTGGGCGTTTTGCGTATCTGTGAAAAGTACTGTTGTGTGACCAGGGTGGCAGCAGCAAGACACAGTGCCTTACAATGGGCAGCTCCTTGCATTCCAGTGATTTGTGTCCTTCACATCAGAGTATTTTGATATTGGCTTTCCAATATCTGATGTGTAGTGTTCCAGTGTCTAAAGGGGCCATGGATCCATAATATTAACAGAAGCTGATTTCGGGAATGTCCTGTGAAAGTAAAGCTGCCAGTACATACATACTTCAGTTTGTTTTCAAGTACATGTGTATCACTTAGCTGTTTCTTATTTTAACAAGTAAAACTGATTGAATCCTGCATGATCTTAGAATGTGCATGTGTTATTTATTTAACAGGTAAGGTTTTACTGTATTATTTGATTGCTACTTTTTGATGCAAAGTGTTTTTACTCTTTATTTTTTCTTTCCTACTATCTCTGATGGTGAAGGATATTCAGAAATCCTTTTTGCAACCTCCCCAGTCATGCACACTGTCCGTCCAACATTCTATAAGGGTATTGTCTTCCTTTTTTATCATTATCAATTCAATAGAGCCAAAATCCTATAAGGGCTTGCACTTGGGGCATTTGCAGTCCATTCAGTGCCACGTGCCATAAAGGGAGGAGTGTACCACCTTCATACCTCCCTTCTGTCCTACCACTTCCCATTACCCTGACAATGTTCTCACTTTCCAGCTGTCTGCATTTTACTTCCAGATGAATAGATATAATGTTCTTCAGAATTTTGGCAGTTAGGTACTTTTTAAGTATTTGGCAGTTTTTGTGGTACAGAGCATGCTCAGTAGAGTACGTAGACTTTAGTTTTTGATTTCATAGTGTAGTAACTGCCTGGGATTCAATTTCAAAATACAGTACTTTAGTCACTAATTTCCAGTAATGGAACCAATGACAAATGTGCTATACTTTTCCTCTATACAGTCTAAATTAACATAGTAACTTCTTTTAATATATTTTTTTTTAATTGTATGAAGTCACAACTGCATATTCTGCTTTGTTTTTCTATTGTGTATTTAGTTCAACCACTTTATCCAAGGATCAGAAATGTTACAACAGCTGCTGCTGAGACCTATGCCAATATCAGTTGGGAATATGAGGGACCAGATCATGCGAACTTTTATGTTGAATATGGTGTAGCAGGCAGTAAGAAGTCATTTCTTTAAATTCTGCTAAAGTTTTGAGATGTATTTTTGAAGATTTTTATAGTAAATGGGGTCTTAAATTGACCCAGTGTTAATGATAGCTCTTAAAAGTCTAGAGTTATTTTTTAATTTTATCAGGAAGATAAAATAATTTTCATTTTAATAAATGTCAATGTTTAGCAGGTATTTGATGCTTAGATAGAATATGAACCTTTGTTCCTTTGTATTACTTTATAAATTCTTTGAACGTGAGCTTCTAAAACTGTAGTTGGCATGAAGTTGTTTATCATTAAATGATTACATGTGCAAAAATATGATAACTTGCATTAAAATGGGATATAAGAGTTTTCCTAAATTATGCCAAATTCAGGAAAGAAAAAGGATTAAATAAGATATTCTTTGTTAAATTAAACCTTAAAACAAGATATAAATCAATTTATGTTCTTTTATTGCTTAAAATCAGGTTTAATACTTTGATAATACTGGTAATTAAAACAAAGTTAACTAATAAAAGCAAGATACTTCTTTTCAAGTACACCATCCTGCTAAAGTTATTACTAAAGGTAACTAATCTGCAAATTGGAATAGAAATGCATTTTTTTGGATATTGGTCAAAGAAATAGGTGATACTGTCTAGAAAAAAGAAATGAGAGAGATTCAGATTTTGAAGTAGAACTTCCTGACCAAAGTAAATATTGACTGAAACTGCAAAAGTGTCATTTAATTAAATGACTAAAATCTATTTTAATGTATCTTATAATTACAAGTTCAATAAGCATTTAAAAATAAATTAAATTTGTATTTCTTCAGTACAATGGAACAAATGTTTAAAATAGTTTCATAATTACTGTACGTCTTCTTCAATATATTGCATGCAATTTATTAGTCATAATTTTATATAACTTTATTATTTTTGAGAGAACAGCTATTTTTCTCAGATGATCCAAAGTTTAGTCAAGTAACTGTCAGTATTCTGTCTAGAAATTTTCAATAATACAAAGAAAATTAAAATTCCAATATGTTGTTTTCCTAAAATTTTTATAGGCAAAGAAGATTGGAAAAAAGAAATTGTAAATGGTTCTCGAAGCTTCTTTGTCTTAAAGGGTTTAACACCAGGAACAGCATATAAAGTCCGGGTTGGTGCTGAGGGCCTGTCTGGTTTTAAGAGTTCAGAGGATGTGTTTGAGACAGGTCCAGGTGAGGCACACTGTACCAATTCTGTATCGTAGTCAGAATTGTGGTAGACCGAGTGCTGAAATGCTGACCTGCTTCTAGCCAAGAGATGCTGCAGCTAGAATCTTTGCATGTTCCTTTTATAGAGCAATGTTAAATTATTTTATAAACTCCTAAATAATGCCAGTACATTTATATGTAGGTTATGAATGTTTCCATCCTTTCAATTCACTCTACCTGACTGATGTTTGTACTAGGGGCAAGATACGCCCTGCTCACACATCTGCATGCTGTGCACTGAAGATGACCTATTTCCTATGTTTCCAATTAATATTATTAGATTGCTGTATTTAAATAACGTTTCTTTTTCTAGAGCTAAAATATTTGCATAATCAGAAAGTGCAGATTCAATTTGATGTCTCATGTAATCTATTTATACCAGTGTTAAGGCATTCCTACTTGTAAATCTCCCTTTTCCTGCCATATACTGGTTTTATATGGATTTTGATGTCACACATATATCCTAGGAATCAGTAAGGCTGTTTAAGTTCCTTATGTTCATACTGCAGTCCTATTTCTTCATAAGCAAATCAGCAATGCCTGCCAATTTCACTCGGAGAAAAGGTTCTATTGGAAGTTTGTTTGATGTTACGCTGAATATGTTGTTGCCATCACATGCCATGCCATCAGCATGTTCTCAATCAGCTGTTACATGATTTTTGTCTTTGCTAGCCACTTCTGCTCGTTCCAAGCATTTTGGTCAGCGCATAGTTATATAGCAGTGGCCCCACCAACTCCAGAATGTTGTAAGAAAGTAATTTAAATATGAAAATACACTTGAACATTATGTAATAATTATCAGGCAACAAAGCAGATAATCGGTATGCCAGTTTGAAAGTGAGCACTTTCTAAAATCATCATTTTTTTGCTTTGTTTTGTTCCATTTCTGTTCACAGTTTATCATGTTGCAGGAAGGTTTGAAAACTTGGTGCTGAATAACGGTGCCAGGCAAATATGTATGGTCTAAACACAGAGCCAGAAACAGCTAGTGGTACAAAAGCCTACCTGTAAAATTTTATGTAAATACGCATCCAAAGCCTAAAGGAGCAGTAAACAAGGATCAAGACTGTAATATAATTCAAAACAAGCTGAATGGAAACCTTCCCAAAACATCTTTCTGCATAAAAAATACTAAACCAGTAGATAAGGATTCCTGTACTTACCCAGTCATGTTGACTCATGCCCTTGAGTAGTTAAGGGAGAAGGGACTTTAAAGACACTCCTTTCTGCTTCTTGATAATGGAAAGTTTCAATGTTCAGCATGAAATTATAAACATAGCCTATTTCTTACAGAAAAATCTTGTGTCACACTGTCTTCAGCCTAGGTCAAAGCTTTTAAATGCTGCAAAAAGATGGAGTGGACAAAGAGGCAAACACTGGAATATGTCCTTAATTAGGAACGAAACTTTGTTGTTTCATATATGAGGTTTTTCCCACAATTTTTTTCTTTGACGAGCATTCCTATGGAGTGTCTTCACAGTCTGTGGGTTTATCTTTTTGGGCATTCTCAGTACAGTGTTCTGCATTGACTCCTGCATTAGTGGTTCACCAAGATGCAAGGTTTTTCTGCCTGAAGCAGATAATTTGCTTAGCATAGGCAGGAAATGTGCCATTTTTAAAGATGCACAGAGATCTAGAAACCCTTTCCTATTGGAAACGCAGTAAGTTAATACAGGAAGCTGCATAAGTAAGTTTTCATCTTTACTCTTTCCCATCTATCTTGCATATTTTTGTGCATGAGTTGTTTGGCTTGATGCTATTTCTTTCTACATTTGAATGTGAAGTGTGCTTTTGCATTTTGTCACAGTATGTATTACACAACATTTAACGCCTTATTATGAATGCAGATGTGCAAAACTCAAAATAATTTTAACCTCAATGTGAAAACAAAGTTTTAATTTATTTTGATTTGTAGTTCAGAGGAAGATTCCCTTTGTGATTTTTTTTAATTGCCACTTTTAAATATTTACATATATATTTATGTATATTTATATGTGGCATAAAAAGTATAAATATCTAGGTATATAAACAATATATTTGTATAACATGGAGATACTTTTATGCAAAAATTGTTTAAATTATCGTGCTTATAAGAGTCAGTTTCTAAAAATCAGAAAACATAAACAAGGGCTGAGAAATCTCCTGATTGTATCTCCACAATAACCAGGCACATTAATGCATTGAATTATTTAAATAAAAATCAAGTCACAGCTTTGCCCAGTAAGACCAAAAAGAAGCATTTAAAGAAAGAGTTAATTTTAGCCTAGTACTTCTAAAGTGGAGTACACATTGGTCTTCTGTATGGAGGTACTGTATCCAGACATCGGAAGCACTTTGTGTTTTCATAGAATCCCTCAGGAATGTGGGACCATTGACAGCTGCTTTTCCAAGTACCTGTCTCAGACTCCTTAACTAGAAAATAACACTGAGACATGGGCTTGATTTCTGTCTATTGAGCAGCTCTTCATAGAGTTTCATACTCTTGGGTTTTGGGTCTGGAGAAGCTGAAGAATGAATAAGAGGTTTGGATTGATGTTCATCTTCTTTCACTTCATATTTTCTTCTGTCTGGAACATGCATCCCTAACTCCTCTCACCCTTCCCACTTTCTCCCAACAGCAAATCCCAAGTCCAGTTGCCTGTAGTGAGTTTCCAACAGTGGGGTAGAAAATATGCTTCACCAGAATAATCCTCCTACTGTGTTGGAGCCCAGTAGATCCAGATCCTAGACAGATAATTCCTGTCCTTATTAGTGCCTGTAGTTTGCTTATTATTTGCATTATCTTCCAGCTAGAGTCAGCATTTGGAGAGAAACAGTGCCAAGGAAAGGCTTCCCGATTGCATCGTGTTAAGCCCTCACTAATGCTAAATGATGGCAATAATAATAAACTGTAGGACGAGGTATGCGTTTGAGGACAGAAAGAAAACGTGATGCTTAATAAGGTTTTAAAGGATGCTTCGTTGTTGATTTTTAGTTGAAATTGAGTATTAGGGCCCTTGAATGACCCATCTGTTTCCCCATTTCAGACTGATGGGAATGCATTAGCTAATGAGTATTGGCTTTTTATTCTTTTGAGAATTCAATTGACATGTGTGTGTGAATTATAATTTGCAACTTCATTTCAGTAGTTTAATTAATGCAAAATGGTTGAGAACAGTTTTGAGGTTTGTGGAAAGCAGTGTAGTATGTGCATAGATTTTGCAAAGTAGTTGCTAAGCTTAAATGTTAGCAGACTTCTCATATACTGAAAAGTAAGTTCTGTGCATATGTACTTGGAAACATTTTGAATAATGAAAATATTCACAAAATACAGAATCACTTTTTCTTAATGCTATCTCTTTTTCACAGTGAATGTTATTCTTTAATGAACAGTATATTGGCTATTATTTATCTGAATTAGCATAGTATTTAAATGCAGCAAAACATAATTTTTCTTCTTTTATCTTTAGCAATGGCGAGCCGGCAGGTAGACATCGCTACTCAAGGATGGTTCATTGGTCTTATGTGTGCTGTTGCTCTTCTGATCTTGATTTTACTGATCGTTTGCTTCATAAGGAGGAATAAGGGTGGCAAGTATCCAGGTATGCTATTTAACAAGGGTAGTAAAATTCATCTGTTGGTAACCCATTAAGACAGATCCTAGGTTTACTGGAAAATTACATTTGCTGCTGGTTTACATTTACACTGTGTCTTATCATTTGGTGGACTTGACAGGAGCAATCTGCCTATTGGTAGAAAACCTCAATCTATTTCAGCGTAAGAGAAGGACCTTCTTCATTCCCAGAGGGTCGTATCACTGCATGACCTCTCTAGAGAAGTTTGAGCTTTGTTTGAAACATCACCACTAGTGCACATTCCACTTTCTGAAGTCCAGTGCAGATGGGTTTAATCCACTAACATGAGTTGCGTTAGAATTTATTTGGTCTGAAAGTCCCAGTCATAGCCACTGATTATTTTAAAGTATGGGGAATGCATGTCATAGGACAAACCTCTTCATATGTTATATTGTTTCCAATACCTTGAGTTCCTTCCCAGGATCTGTGTCACCTTCAGCTTCTGCATTTTTGCAGCTAAGTTTGAAGTTACCATCCTTCATGTAGGCTGGGGTTTTTTTCTATAATTTTTTTCTTTCTAAGAGGAGGTGAATAGAATAAGGGGTTTTTTCATATTAGGTTTAGGAATGTCCAAGTATGTTTTATTATTTTTTATTAAAAATTGGAACTACACAATGTTCAGTTGGAGTGAACCACCATCTGTAAGAGGGTGAAACAGAGTTTTTGAGTAAAAGTGTAGGGGGCAGTTGGATGCTAATGTTGTCATTACTTTGTGGTTCCCTGATATTCTGTCCTTTTCTCTGCTTCTGCAGAATTATTAGTTGTGAACTATGCATTTTTTTTATGCACAGATACATATGCATATACACACACATGTATAAAGGTGGACCTGGACCATTTATGAGATTTCCAGAATCAGTATGTACTGGTGTTTATAGCAGTGACTTCATATTTCTTGTGTCATTGCAAATGTACTGTTCCACAGGTAGTGACCAGTGGAAAGCATGAAGTTATGAAATCTATGAAAATCAAAGTTATGAACTCTTTTTCATCATAATTTTTGCATGTCATCATGAGGTTGCCTGTGGTTTGTAGAAAGTAATCAATCACTTTAGTATGGAATTATAGCAGCCTGGTATATCTCAAGGTGTGACGCGTTATTGCAATTATGGACTTAGTAAATACTGTCAGGAATGATTCATATCCTCTCAAATAATGGCATGTAAATTAATGATGTACAAATTAAGTGTGGAAATTACCAGAGCAAAAGACAAGAGATTGTATATTGGATTGTATAACTGTATCTGCTAGACAAGGGTGAATAGATGCCAGAAAAACAGAAATGAAAAGGCAAAGGGAAGAACCATAAATATAATTCTTAAAGTCAGTATATTATTTTATCCTGTCAACACTCTTAACGTACAGGACTATATGTAATCTGTAAATATCTGACCTCTCAGGTGCTAGCGGGTTTCTGTGTCAATGTGCTACATTTATTATTTTATAGGGACAAGTTATATGCCTGGATTTATTCCCACCAGTGAACAAGGATTAAACCTAAAACCAGAATGTGCAAGAGATACAATTGTGTTAAATTTAGGTTCCAGTGTATGTGACTTTGTGTTGGGTTTGATCATGTTGTAGAAAAGAAGAAATTAACAAACCATGCCTAGTATTTTGAGAATTATTAATACTGCAAAAAAATACCTAAATTCTCTGGAGTCTTACTACATGAAATTAAAGCAGAAAATGTACAAACTTGACAGTGAACAAAAGTGAATCTGATTCAGTTTTATCAATCAGCATGAGAAGAATACCAAGAAGAAATAGAGAGCATGGTTAAGTAGAACTAAATTATTCAAATTTGGTTTAAAAATAGCTGTATTAATAATATAAGTAAGTTATTTTAGTAGGATTTTAAACAAATTTTGAACTAATTTCTTTAGTGCTAGAAATGAAATAAAGAAAATGTTCTGCTAATACAAAATGACATAGTCATTTATACTTGAACGAAAATAAAATTATATAACTAATTAAAAGATCTTTTTCTTTTAAAAAAAAAAATGTAATAGCCTAAGGCACCATTTAAAAAAATTGTTTTTATTCAAACCATATTCCTGCCAAATGTGATCAGTTTGAGAAATTAAAGTCTTAGACTTTCTCATCTTGCAGTTTCATGATAAAAATTGCTATTTCAAATATTTTAGTGAAGGAAAAGGAGGATGCACATGCTGATCCAGAAATACAACCTATGAAGGAAGACGATGGAACGTTTGGTGAATACAGGTGAGCAGCTTATGTGGTTTGTCATGTTCACTGTTCATGTCACACATGTACTGTATATAGTATCACACTTACTAATTCAAGACTAACTTTTTTTCCATGTCAAAGATTCTGTATACAGTGTTACATAGAACTAAAAATAGTATTTCAACCACACCATTAGAAAAAAAAAAATATCCAAGCTAAGTATAAGCCATTTGCTAATTCAAGGTGAAAAGCAGATTTAAACACAATTGTATGTGTTTGAAAGTCAAAGTGTGGAATCTTTATTTACAAAGCCATCTTTCAGATAGTTCAAATTCCCTTTCAGTTAGGGAGCTATGTTGAGCACTATGATTTTTGAAAATAAATTTCTAACTGAAGCCTGATAAAGACAAACTGGTGTTAAGTTGACTGGAAAACAAATGCATTTAAAATGGCTGCCAGTACTAACATCTAATCCAATAACAAAGAAGTGATGTTATACACAGAGGTGAAGGAGTGTCCTACAAGCAAGCAAATCTCCCTTTCATGTATTTCAGTACAAGATATATAGCAAGCAGCTTCAAAGCATGCAGCACAGCTCTTATTCCTGACTCGCTTCCTACAGTAAATGCAGTCTAGCCAAATCTGGCATTACCAAAAGCATGCCTTGGCAAGTCTATTCATATAACAACTATGCATATAGCTTATTAAATAAGCAGTTTATTTGTTTTTTGATTAGTACAAGAAATAATGTTATTATTTCCTAAATAGGTCAGTGTGATTATATTTCCCATGGGTGTTATAATAGACTTTATAGTGCATTCCTGTGTCAAAAGCAGTGTAAAAGTCCTTTATTATTTTGAAGATTTGACATTTACAAATATATATATAAAAAGCAGGTTTTTTCAAGAGGGATCTACTTTGTTGCCATAGCTTCTTCATAGAAGGGAAATGTACATCTTGATCTGACAGGACTAGATGTACCGTTCTGAATGCTAAAGAGTAGTTTCTGTTTATTCTTAATAATTCTTAATAATTCTCTTAACTCTGTTCTTAGGTTAATGAGTTCAGAATATTATTTTATTGCAGCTGTAAGTGCATATGAATTACCTAAATTTGACTGATAAAAGGGGAGGTGTGAAGCAATCTTTGGGAGCAGAGTTAAAAAAGTACTGTATAAGTTTTCCTGGGAAGTCTAGTTTGCATACTCCTTTATTGCTCCACTCATTCTTGACACAGTTCTTGCTGGAACTTTCAGCAGCAGAAACTGACCTTTGTACAGAATTGTACAAATGATATGACCTCAATACATGTTTTCTCAGGCCTGGAATAAGTATTCAAGTCTACTTTAATGTGTGACTTGTAGCAAGATTTGAGTTTATGTCTCCATATTTAAGTGGCTTGAGTTAATTAAAGAATGATCTAGAGCTTTATTAAATTATTTCATATTGCATTTATTCACTCATGT
Organism: Struthidea cinerea; assembly: GCA_013397865.1. Classification (NCBI taxonomy): domain Eukaryota; kingdom Metazoa; phylum Chordata; class Aves; order Passeriformes; family Corcoracidae; genus Struthidea; species Struthidea cinerea. The sequence continues at coordinate 56,354 of VZTI01003147.1, read as the reverse complement.
CTGGTGAATATGGGCAGATGCATGCCAAGCTTTCAGACTTGTTCACATGAAAGAGTTAATTCTATGTACCCTGCAAAAACTCCTTTCTAAAATGTATTTCTGTGTAATTAGTCTATATTGGGCTTTCCTCTTTTTTTCTTAGAGACAGGGCAGCAGCAGCAACCAGTCAGATTACAGAAGATATCTTGCCATCCTCTCTGCAGCCCAGCATCACTGCAGTCACTCAGTTCCCAGTTTGTCTGCCTCACATGATGTGGTGCTTCTTTGAGGAAAAAGGGTATAGGGCTTCCCTTGAAAAAAAATGTAACTTTTGAAAGATCTAGGAATTCCAGTATTTTGAACTTTTTTCATCACTTCAGGTCCATGTCTGCTTGGACAGGAAAGAAACTGGACAAGGAAAAGAAAAGAAAAGGTAGCTGTGCCAATTCTCCTGAAGCAGACCCTGTCTTTACCAAAGCAAAGTCTGTGAGATCTGACAGATCCAACTTCTTCAGAAGGTCAGGAAATCAATACTCCAGCACCAGATCAGAGACCTCCTACACCAGGAGGAGGGCTAGGCAGTCTTCAGAGCTTACAAGGGTTAGTTCTGTCTCTGCTTCCCTCTGCCGAGAGGAAAAGAGGTCAGATGAATGGAAGTACAGGCATGGCTCTAGACATCATGCTTCTGAGCACCAGATAATGGGGTCGGAGGAGGGCTCAGATTCTCAGGCAGGACAGCCATCCCCTTTCCAGCAACCCCTCAGCTGCAGCTCAATTGGTGGCTCACTGGCAAGGCAGCATTCTTCTCTCCAGCACTGGTGCAGCCAGACCCCAGACTGCAGCTCAGATTCAGAAGACACTCAGAGCTCCTGCCACAGGAAGGTAAGACCTTCTACTACTACTCACTTCTCTGAATCTGAAAAGAATTCACTAATGAAATCTGTAATCTTGCCTGAGCTGGCTACTGTCTTAAAGGATGCTTTGACAGCAGCCAGACAAAGCATAACGTCTGTGGCACAGGCTAGATCCCATTCAGTAAAACGTCCCAGGGTACCAATTGCAGAAGTTCCACTGGTTCCTTTAGAAGCATCTGGGAGAAGCTCCCAGACTTCTGAGTCTGATCACATGGACAGTTTAAAAGATCAAACAGTTTCTGTGAAGGAGAAACCTGAGGCTGACAAGGCCTTGGAGGTTGAATCAGTCCCTGAAGATGGGGAGGTGGCATCTGAGTCCCCTACAGAAGATCCAGAAGGACCACACCCTCTGCGTAAATTTGACATGGAGAATCAGAATTACCTGTTTGAACACATAAAAAGGGTGTTAATGCTAAAATCTTCCAAATCTGAACATGCTTCAGAAGAACTCCTTATCCCCTCTGAAGAAGGCAAGGTAGATAATGCGCTTCCTATCCATTCAGCTGTGGAAGAGCTTGTCTGCAGGATTTGGAGTAATCCTGAAGCCAAGCATGAAGCCCCAGCAGTCCTACATAAGCTCTATCCTTTTCCAGTGGATAAAGCTGCTTTGTGGGGGACTTTGCCTGAGGTAGACAGAGCATTGGTTACTGGAGATTCTGTACTGTCAGTGCCTGATAATATGGATGCTCTCCCTAAAGATCCTACTGACAGAAAGATTGAGGAAGCAATTAAAAGATCTTTCAAGCTAGTTGCAGCCCAGCTTGGAGTATCTATCTACTGCACTTATGCTTCTAAAGCTTTACTAATATGGTTAGAGGAAGAACGAGCCAGATTCAAAAAGACATGGGTCCCATCTGGTGCCATGCACAGGAAACGCAGGCTGTGCAAAATTGCAGCTAATTTTATCCATGATGCAGCTGAGGATTCTCTTAGACTCACTGTTAAAAATGTGGCGTGCCTCACTGTCGCCTGGAGAGCTCTCTGGCTGCGTCCTTGGAGCTCATCGTTAGATCTAAAATGTAAACTGCTGTCTTTACCCTACACAGGGGGCAAGCTGTTTGGTGAATCCTTAGTTCAGATCATGAAGGATTTCTCACAGCACAAACACTCCTTACGTCAGATGAAAAAAAAGAGCTCTGTTGGAAGCTCTTCCTGTTCTCCTCACAAGTGCCTGAGCTCCTTGCGTTCTCCTCCAAAGTTCAAAGGAGGGAAGGGAAAGTATAAGGTCTCACAATCATTTCATGCCAAGTACGAAAAGTCATCTCACTTTCAGAGAGATACCAGACCATCAAGAGGAACTTTTTAAGAACATAGACTTGCTTCCTAGTTTCTCAGGAACTGAGAAGAGTGAAAGACATGGAAATGTTTCAATATTTCTGGACAAATAAACCCAGTGCTTAGAAAATCAGTTGTTTCAAAGTAAGATTTAAATTATGAAGTTACTTAAATCTTAATGACTAATTAAGATATTCTAGAGAAATCATAGCTCTCAATTTTAGGGGAGAGTTTTTTCACATTTCATTTCTGGGCTTCCCAGTGGTCTTGGGATGGCTTGGATTTGTTTGAAGTTTTGCATTCCTCAACTTCAACTAAGAGAATACTTTCTGTGGGAAAGCTGGCTGGTCTGTGGGACCAGACAACATCAGAGTTTTCTGCCATATTGATCTAGTGAAGGAAATAATGCTTGAGGAAATGCAGGTGTTTCAGGAACCATGGAATGATTGCAGACACTATGTTCCTGTGACTGGATGGATTCCTTCATTTTTACATGATAAGGGAAAACAGTGCCTCTGTAGCAATCTGCACTGCATTCTCAGTGGTTTTCTGAGTGGTAGAAGACTGAGACAGTAAACTGTGGACAGTCATTGTCTACACCAAGAACCTGAAAGAAACAGAATAAGTACCACAGATGTATGTTCAGGTCAGTGCATGTGTATAAATCAGGCTAAATTTTCCTCCTGGTCCCTAAATCAAGAGAAATTAAGAAATTACAACAGCTACAGACCCATGGGTTCAGGGGTAGGAAGACTGGAAGCAAGCAAGTACAAGGGAAGGATGAAAGTCCAGCGGTCTGCAGAATGTTCTTAGGAAGATAAAACAGGACAAGGCAACTACAGTAGTAGGATTGCTAGTTTGGTAACAGGATATTTGCACATTTTGGTGAATTATTTTGCCTCTTTTCTTCAATATTTTGACACAGAGTATTCTTCCTAAAATTCTAGGCTATGAGAGACTTTGTGGCAGAAAGTTCTGGGATTGCTAGATAATATATTACTCTTCTTTCTTGTTCTGGGTTGATTAACAATGAGAATATTGTTTGTAACTACAACAGTAGTTTTTTTCTCTTGTGGTTACTTAACTTGCAGCTTAGGTGTGTTTCCACAGGGACCTAGCCATGATTTGTGCCTCAGCACTGTAATTCTAAGCTTGGTTGCTTCCAGCACAAGAGATTATCTCAATGGACTGCCTGAAGAACTGAATAGTCCAATTGGATTTGGCAGTGATCTTACGGTATTCTAATTTACACACATGTAATTTCTTTGACAATTCTTGTTTTACTTCTTGAATACTTGTGTGATTAACAACAACTTTTTCAACACATTGCTTTTTAAAGCCAGAGGTTAATCATCCAGTTTTTCCAGCTTCTGCCAGGATTGAAGATTGAGTATTACAGAGATGTTAAAGAAAAACTACTCAGAAGACTAATATAGGTGTGCTTAAGTCTTAGCTAAATAAGAAATAGTAAAATGGTTTGAAGTCTGGATTGATACAAGTTCATAAGTTTGCAGGGAAAATACATGTCACCTGCACAGTCTTAATAACTTAGGAGTGTGAGCAGAAATCTGTTAGGTATAAGGACAGGGATTCTCCTGGAGTGTGCAGGGAAGCTATAGCTGAAGGTACTGTGGCTTTACCCAATTGCTTTTACTTAAACATTTCTGGGCTACTGATGTGAGGTCACAGAAAAAGGAATTTACTGCCAACAGTTTTCATCTTCTGCATCCACTTGCTGTGTCTCATAGCCCAGAATGCTTTACCCACTTTGTTTCATGTTGCCTTTCACCTGACAGTATGTGCTATAAGGAAAAGTAGTATATTGCTAACCATATATTGAGTCTTTTTGCATGTCTATGAATGTGGCAAAATTTAGTTGGGAACTAGTTGCCTGCTGGACTGCAGAGGCATCGTAAAAGTGTCTTCCCCATTCTGACTGGTTGCTGCATGTACCCATATCTAAGGAAGAAAAATTGAAAAGTTGAAAGAAGAAAGGAGATTTCAAGGTACATATTTCTTTCAATAACTGATAAACTTATGAAATGGAATTACTTTTTTTAAACAAATAAATTTGTACTTTGCACTAATGTTCCTACTTCTTATCTCTTAATAATTAGCTTAAAGTTTGATGTGTTTCATTAAACTAAGAAGAAAAAAGAAACATATATTCATATAAGAGTAATCATTAATGAATAATATTTAAATCATGCCTTTAGAATATGCTTTAATATTAAATACTTTTGCTGAAAAGAAGTGTATGTGGTACATATAAGTACTTGTCAAAATGATTGGTACATAGGAGTCTTCATTCAGAAATCTTCATCCATAAAAAGATGCTAGTATGGAATTTATTTATACAGAAAAAAATAGTAAAAGTTTGACTACACTTAACTTCCATGGCTCTAAATAAAGAATTCATGTCCATTCTCACCTCATGTTTGGTTCCCTTCCAGTATTGTTTTCTGACTATTAATTATATGAACTGCATAAACGACACTTTTCAAAAACTTCTTCAATTTCCCACTGTAATTTTAGTCAACCCAGTTTGCACTTTGTTTTTTATATCACAGTATTACACTAGGTAAGTATAAAAGTCAGCAAGCAAAACCACAAACAGAAACTGAAAGAAACTAAGATTTATCCTGATTGCATTTTGGAATAGTTCTATGAACAGTTGTAAGCAAGTTTGGCAAACCTTGTGGGTGCGGTATCAAAATTTATGGCTTTACCATGTTTTGGCAATATAATATATATTCTACAGCCTAAAGTGTTCTATGGCTCATCCTAATGCAATTCAGCAGCTTTTGCAGTTTGCTTCTCGGCAGCAGATAACACATTCATTTCGCCAGAGCACCTGAGCCCCTTCTCTGTTTCGAACCCCCAAGGTAGCAAAAGTGCTGTACAAAACATTGATGTGTTCACTTTTTTCTCCTTCTCCTATTTGTTTGGCTTTTTCTTCTTTCTTCCTCAATTTCTTTCTCTTCCACCCAAAACATTGTGTTCATCTAAGAGTCAAAATCCAGTTTGATACAGAAGAAATGGTACCATGGCATATGTTTCCTTTTTCTGAGCCAGGAGTGTAAAGCACCTTGGATAATCCCACTTGTTTTTCCACTGCCAGAGTCCTGGCAGTAGATCTCTCTAGACTTATATAGTGCAACAAGTGAAGGAATCCCTGGGTTCAGCTTTGATGTTTGCATCTGCTGTGACTGTACTCTCATACCAGTGCCCACCTCCATGCAGATACACTCCTGGGTAAATCTGCAGTTTTGTTTGGTTTTAATTATAGAGATAGTAGAATTCACACACTGATTAAAAAATATAGAAAAATCATATACACCATGCAACCAACTGTGTAAGTATTTCTTCATTGTTTGTCTTATACATAAACTTTGTTTGCAAAAAAATAAATAACAAAACCATAAGAGCAACACAAAGCAGAAGTTCCTATACTCAGATTTTTCTAAATTATAAAGGAAAAGCAAGTTTTCACGGGATTAAACACAAAAATTTTGATATTTTTAATACAGTAATTGCGTATTATTTATTCATGTACATTCCAACCTAGTGAATTACACTGGCTAGGGTCATGCTTTAGAATATTTGCACAGAGATTCATGACCAATTGAAATAAGATAAAATTGCAATTTTAATTTATTTTCATTTCTGCGTATTATGGTGTAAGGAATTATGAAGTTATTCACCTAAAATTAAACAACAAACCATATGCTAATGTTCTTTCCTTAACAGTCTTACCCAGAAAGCAGGTCTTCCCTGGGAGTAGGACTGGTTATAATTTTAAAGGGAGGGCCTGGTCTTCATTTGACTAGTACAGCCTGTTTTAATGGCTCTTAATTCCTCCTGATGGCGGCATTGGAGAAACTATGTTGTGTATGAGTATTAAATACTCAATTCCATCTTCAGCCTTTTAAATACAGAGTCCTTCCAAAATAAACTCTCTTCAGCAATGTCTCTGTAATCTGCTTGTGTTCACAGTGTTATAAACATTTTCACTTTGCTGCTGGATTCTTGAAATTCTGGAGTACAGTCTTTTAAATGTTACTGGCCTGTATGTTTGCAGCACCAGTGAGCACAGATCAATGACAGACATTTATCCTCATGCCTTGTACACAGCAATAACTAAAACGTCAAGCCTGATACAGTCACATTCGGAGGTTTTGCTTTTGTGTCCTTTGAGCATGAAGATTTTCTTACATGTAAATAAGAGAGATATTCCTACCACTTTTTTCTGGTGTATATGAAGAATGATAAAATCTCTGGTATGCTTTTTCTGTAAGTATATGCATATTAGAAGTGTCCTTCTTTTAGAATGTGACAACTTAGTGTCTTCCAAAACAAAAAAAAGGTGATGAGATGAGGAGAAACAGCTTGATGGAAAATGGGTGTAGTGGTTTTCTAGCAATAGTTTCTCAACAGGGATTTTGTTGGTTACCTATATGATCTGTGTGGCCTTGTACATCCTACGTTATATATATATATATATATGTATATATATGGTTTCTCTGGGAGTTCAAAGGTATTAATTAGGAGAAAAAATGCATTATTTGAAGAATTAACATATTTGGTTTCAGGAATTGGAGGGTTAAAATAATTTGCTGAGTCGATATTCAGCCTAGTGTTCTGGAAATTGTAAAATGTAATTTTGTTTCTTTGGTATTTTATTTGTGTTTCTTTATATTTCCCATAAGCTGTGAATCTAAATAAAAACCCCAAACCACTTCCTTTTTTTGTACCCTATATGCAAATAAGGTCACATGTTCTGTTTAAGACAAGGTAAATAATTGCACCCAAAAGTGCAGCTGGCAGTAGTGGGTTTCAATTCAAAATGCTTTGGAGCTGCTGCTGAAATCTTCATCTTGAAACTGAAGTGCAGTGTAAAGGATTCTGAAAAGAGCCCAACTATATCTATTTCATGAAATACAAGCCTACCACAGCTGCAAATTTATTTGAGGATGCTGATGGTGCTGCAGCTTTTCCACTGACAAAGGAAAGACCACAATACTTTGCTACAGAGATCTCTTTTACTGGCCTTTCCTTCCTTTCCTTTTTCTGTTTTCCTCCAAATCACCATCATCATTGTCAGAACATTGTCTTGGAGTAGGGCAGGGAGATGGATCTGATAAAAAATGAAAATGAATACGCATGTGCTCAACTCCTCAATTCTAGCTACTGTGAGCTAAATTGTTGCTTTACCTGTAATACAGTAAATATTGTAGAAATTTTAAGAGCAACTTATTATTGATAAAATACTGATCACTATCAGGATATGGACTTTGCTTTTCTTCTTAGGCTATTTTCATTTGTTTCTTCTGCACCCTTTTAATGGAATATGTAGGTCTCTTGAAAGGTAAGGTTGAAAATTGCAAGTCTGGCCTGCATTATGTAACAAATTATTTGAAATGCAGCACTTTTATTTTCTTTATATTAGTAAAGAAAATCAGTATATTTCATTTAACCAAATTCATTCTTCATTCATTTTCAAGGAGTCAAAGAAATTAAGAAGTTTAACAGACTAACTTCACGGCACATCATAAGCTTGTTACTTTGGAGAACAAACAAATTATTTTTTTTTAACTTTACAACCCACTTCTTAATGCTTGCAGTTGCATCTAAATGGCTTCCAAGCCAAGGGCCCAGGTATTACCACTGAAAAGTGATGCACGATGGGGGAAAAAAAAAATAAAAGAAATCACAACTCCTCCTCCCTCCACTGAAGACATTCTCTGTTTAAGCCATTCTTACACCATGTTTTCATGTGAACTGCATCATATTGATTTTTCTCTACAATGTGATGTGGGTTTACTAAAGGATTATAGGGCTGCACACATGCTTTTCATAAACTCTGCATGCATGGTTGATTTTGTCTTAATGAATAATACACCAGTTAATTCCATGTTTGTTTGTTTGTGTCTCCAGTGATGCAGAGGACCATAAACCTCTAAAAAAAGGAAGCCGGACACCTTCAGACAGAACTGTGAAAAAAGAAGACAGTGATGATAGTTTAGTTGACTATGGAGAAGGTGTAAATGGTCAGTTCAATGAGGATGGCTCCTTTATTGGACAATACAGTGGTAAAAAAGAGAAAGAACCTGCAGAAGGAAATGAAAGCTCTGAGGCTCCTTCTCCTGTAAATGCCATGAATTCATTTGTGTAACCACAGAACTTGATCCCCTTGTATCTTCAGTTTGTTTAAAGCACTTGTACATCCTCCTTCTCATACTATGAACACACAGGTAACGGAGCTCCTCACCACCAGATGTTAATGCTATGAGAATATGCAGGTCAATACCATTACACAGCATAATGACACAGTAAGTGGTATGTTAGTATGAATCAAATTAGAAAATTCAAATTTTGGTCAAAACTTGGGTATTTTTACTTTTTTTTTTTAAAGGAACTGACACAAACAATAACATCAACTTGTAATTTTGTTTCCTGTTGAAAATACAGTATAATGCATGGAAAAAAAGATCCTACTCAATTCACAGATAATCTTGTGTACACTATAAAAACATGGTTTGACAATTTGTTATGCAGTCCTCAGCTGAATCCCTGGATATGAATTCCGTTCTCATTGTCAGAGTGTTATAGTAGTATTATATAGAACTTCAATGTCTTTGTGGACATTGTTGTGAAATTGGTGACTTAATGTCTAGCTATCATATGTCTTTTTGCAAGACAGTTAGGAACAGTATGTACAGTATGTAATTGCTAAATGACTTAAGTATGACACTTGCATTTGCTGATGCTTAATGAGACCCTATTATCTGCTCTTTGCTCCTATTACTTTATAGCCTTTTTAATCTATCAAGTATTACAGCAGTACAGTGTTCTATTTTTACATCAAAACACATTGAATTGATTTTAGGGCATAAAAGATACGCATTGCAATGCATTTTGGAATTTGTACAGTCACTGAAAGAAAAACTTTAAAAATGAGAGAAAATATTCCAGAAAACACAGGGCAAAGTACATTCAGTGCCTTTATACAATATGCATTCCGTAATGCGCTGTACTACTAAATCAGTTGGTGCAGTAAACTGTGATTAGCAGACTATTGTCATTGCCAAACAAAAGAAAAATGTGATGAAAAAGAAGTGTTATGAAACTGTTGTGCTAAAAATGAAAAGTTTAAAATATTTTAAATTACATAATGAAGAGTATGATTTTTTTCCCTTTTTTTTAAAAAAAAGCTTTCTACACAGTTACAGCACAACATGTTTTCATGGCCTTAGAATACTTAAAACAAAAATGGAAACAAACAAACAAACAAAAACCCCAAGACACAACCAGAGTTATATTATTTACTAACAAGCAAAGTGTAAGCTCTTGTAAAATAAATCATTAAAAACCCAAACCAGTTGAATCCATCAGTGAGAGCGCATTTCCCTCTGTGTCCCAGCCTGATCAGTGTGGCAGCTTTGTAATTATCTCCAGCCTGAAGCAGTGTGGGGGTTACCACTCGGAACCACAGCATTCCATCTGACAAGTGCTAATACGGTTTATTGGTAAAGGATTACCCTTATCGGTTAAAAAATTATTTTCTCGCATACTATATCAATCAAATGTTTACCTCCAAATATAAATTTTTATAACAACCTATGGTTGAAGGAATGCTCAGTTTCATTTGCCAATAAATTGGTTTTTCATAACTTGCATCAAGTTTAATTTTAAGTAAGCTTTTTATATGTAGATATTTTGTTGAATTTGTAAATACACTTAAAGCGTAGATGCTATATGCTTCTAGGTGTTCCAGACAAATAAACCAAGAAAGCTTATGTTGTACTGTGTAAGAAGTACTATAGCCAATGGTGTGCATGGTATTTGAAAGCATCTACTTTATTTTCTTTTTTTTTTTGCTGTGAAAACAAATTAGTGAACTGTTCTGCTCATTTACTGCAGAATCCAGCTGAACCATTCAGAGCTTTTGCCAGTGCACTCCATTAGCCCATAGAGCACCTTGCAGCTTTCATGTATATATTGTAGGTAAAGCACAACTGAAGTAATCCCAAATGTAAGCCAGCTGTAATAAACTTCTTTCGCACCTTTGCGCTTTCCATTGATCAGTTTTTTTAACAGGAACCGAAATGAATTATATGAACATTGATTACAAAGCACAAAGAGAACATTTCTAAACAGGATTTGCCAATGGTTTTGGTAAAAAATAGATACCATTTTACTCTTATTTAATTGTAGATGCTGAATTATCTGTGCATGTGGGGGTAAACATACAGGCTCACTTCTGTAATAGTGCAACAGATTTTGTATTAAAAATAAATGTGGTTTTAAAATTTCACTGTTTGTTCTGTTTACGCTAGCAGTAAAAATGACATCGGATTCATCCTGTAATTAAGGATTCAATGGGGAAAAACAGCATGAAACAACTCTGGCAGAAGTTGTTCCCATGATGTTACAGAACTTCCATTATTGCCACCAAATTATTTACAGGAAGTTGCATACCTTCACATGCTACCATTTGAAAAAATGTAAATTTGTCCTGACCGTTTCCCATTGAAATGTACCATTTGAATTTTACTTCCATGGATGTTTTTATTATTTATTTAGTCATATTACTGCAAAGAAAAAAAACTGATACAGTCATGTTCCATACCTGTAAGAGTGAATAAGTGAGAATGTTGATTTGGAATTAAGAGCCCTCAGATAGGATCCCAAATAGGGATTTTGTGTCCTAAAGGAATTGTCTGACATATAAATTTATGGGTATCTGTTTTTAAATACTATATGAAGTGAGGAATTTTTAGATATCTTTTACAGTACACAAAATCCATTGCAATGCTCTTTTCATATGTTGTCTATTCTGTATATGAATGGAAGCAGACTGGGCAGGAGGGCAGCTGTTCTGCATGGAAGACTGCAGGAGAGCCATGGAGTCCAAGAGATGCAGGTGCTTCAGGAGATGCATCCAAAAGTTGATGTATGGGCATGATGCTTGAAAGAAGGATCTTATCAATCAATCAGAAGCCATTCTCTCAGCCTTTCCATGTGTAATTGGAAACTCCTGGATATTTCAGCTCCTGTCATCTGCACAGACTCAGTTCGGGCACTTCCATCTTCAAATATCTTCACCTATCTTCAGATATTGGCTGCCTTGGTTTTTGTACAGGTATCTGTTGATTTTTGCAGCAATGTAAATTGTCTGGGAGATATGAAATACAGCTGCTTCTGTTTCAGTTACAGAATATTTCCTGAAAAGAGGGGTCTGAGTTCCCTAGGCTTAGTTGGGAAGAAAGATTTCATACAGTAACAATTTTTGGAGACACACATACGTTATTTGTGCATGTTCCCCAAAGTGTACTAATACATATAGTTGCTACATTTTCATTTTACTGATATACCTTTGCTTTTGGTTTTATTCTCACTGAAGTGATTGTATAAATTCTGAGGGAATTAAAGAGGATACCCCAATGGTAACTTTTCTTGTAATCTATTCTCACATTGTTCCTAGGAAAATACAGTTTCCTCATGGCTCCTGTAGCAGAGGCAAAGTGGTAAAAGATTTGGGAACCAAATTCTCTTTTCATGCTGTCTGGTCCATTTTAAAACAGAAGCCCTAGGAATTATATATGAAGAAATATTATCTACAATGTGGAAGTGTCTTCTTTTCTCAAAAAAGAATTGGGGAGAAAATCAGAAAGAGGATGAGATTCCAATAATTTCTGAAAAGCAATTGTCCTTTGCCGTGTTTCTGTCCCACTCCTTCTCTCTGTTTTTCCCCTTCATCTTCCTTAGGAAAGAACATTTCAGAGAGTTGGCAGAAGCAGCAACTGGTTTTGCGGGAAGATGAAAATAACTGAATGTGCTGCTTGTAGGAATCTACCCCCAAATGATACCCCTAGGGTGAAAATAAACCCAACTGGCCATCATGTTTTAATCTCTGAAGGGATCTCTGGCTGCTCTTTGTACACGAGAAGTGGAAACTTTAGACCAAACTGTCAAGATAAATACATGTCAGCAGGACTATGACAGACAGTAGATGTGATCCGTTGTGACTGTAAGCAAGGAAGAAAACGGTGATCCCTATGTTCTCATGAATTTTGGCAGCAAAAATATACACAAAGTTCCTTACTGTGCTCACATGTAAATGAGCTGTAAAGAAATTTTGATCATGTTCAATACCTGAAGGATGGATTCTTCATTTGGGATTGGAGAAGTTTGCCCTACTGTGAATTTGGCAGCACTGGCTTTGTCCCTCTGGGAAAGCTGCACAGGATAAATTTGAAGTCAGCTGGCAAGTAATGGGTTTGCATATGTTTAAATTGAAAAGAGGCAGGGCAGCAGACAGCTCCTGTCACCAGGACCCAGCCAGCCTTTTGACCTGTTTTGCCTTGCCCTAAGGTGCTCAACTGAAATAAAGAAGTTTAGAAGGTAGTATGGTTTCCCTGTCAGCTGGAAAAAACCCCACAGCATCATGTCAAAAATCTAAGCCACTGCTTAGATTTAATTCTGCCTGGCTTTCTATCGCCTTTTAGATATAAGTGATGAGGAGGTCCTGATCCCCAGCCTACCATGCTATACAAATATGGGTTTCAGACCTGAGCTTTCAAAGAGGGAAAGTTTAGACAGTCCAATTCTGGTGCCAAACTTTTTAAAATAACCATTTTTAATTACCAGTTAAAAATAGTGCTCCATTAAGGAATGAACTACATTTACCTTTGTCAATAAACTGTACTTGATATGTATCTTCCAGGGGGTGCTGCCCTATTTCCCTTGTCCAAAGACCTTGGAAGAGGGATGCTTTGGCTTTGAAACCCAACATCTTACCTGAGAGAGGATAGCAGCCCACTCCTCTACCTTGTGTTTGCAGAGATCTAAAGGGCTTCAAGACTTCACAGGATTAAGCGGACAAATTAAGTTTTCTAAATGACAGTATTCAGGATATATTCCAAGTAGATGTTATGCAATATATGCACTGTAGTGAAAGAGAGTTATGGTCATGCTGGCATGAAAAGTTTGCCTGTCAGGTGTGGTAAGAAGGGGTAGTGGAAATGAAACTGTTGGGACAGAGAAAATGCAAGAACAAAGGTATCATATTTGAGGTTCCTTGGAAAGACTTCAGAAACAGCCGGTAGGGTAGCTGGCCTGAAGGGCAAAAAGAGAAAAACAGCCAAATGGCAGAGGCAGCAGGAGCCCTTGCTAGTATGGAGCAGCACAGCCTGCTGGGTGCAGACCAGACTATCTGTTGGTGACAAACAGCATAAAATAGATCAATAGGACATCATTCTCCTTCCAGATATTTTAAAAAATTATTATTGGTTTGGTTATTGTTCCCAGAGACTTAAATAGTCTTACCAATCTTAAAAGTCTGTCAAACAATTGAAAATTGCCAGGAAGTTTGTACGTTTTGCATAGGAGAAGTAACCAGCTGGACAATCAAACGCTCAAAGCAGTTGCTTTCATTTCCTTACTTTTTGAAGCAAGACAAAACTATCTCCTGGAAAGCACCTGCTTTATGCAGGTCTAGGAGGAGGCAACCTGAAGAGACCCTTTTCTCTTTGCTTAACTAGTGGTATTCCAGCAATATGAGGAAAGTGGGCATTTTCCTAGCTGTTGAGATAAGGAAGATACAAGGGAGCCATACAAACTGTTTGGTAGATGAAGAACCTACACAATGAGGACTCCAAACATGGAATACCAGAATTAATGTTTTTGAAGAGATTCTTCAAGAATAAAACTGAAGAGAGGAAAAAATAAAAAGGCAGTTAATTGCAACACTTTCTGGACAAGTCAGAGAACAGATGAACGTAAAAGAATGCTGACATGGACAGGAATAGTTTGATTTCCAGTAAGGAGAGAGAAAATGGCCTTTGCTAGGCTATGTGATGGCTTGTAGGCACAAATACCACAGGAAGCACAAGAAAACTGGCTACCCTGCCTGTAAGTGAATACTATAGCTTTAATTTTCTAGGAGTACATAACCACAATTTTTTGGTATAATTATATAACTTGAACAATTAGCCAGCAAGAACTTCTGTTTAGCTGAGATTGTTTTTCCTTCCTGTCCTTTTCACTACAGGTGCTCGGTTCCAAAGTTTTGCTTTAATAAGAAAACAGCCTGTGCTGTTCTACTACAATTAGGCAATGACCATAAACTTTATCAAAAGGGAAACTCACATATATTTTTCTAAAACAAAATTATTCATCTTTTTCAAAATGAGAGGTAGATGAAATTTCGGTCACTAGCATTTAAATAACAATTGGCCACTAGAGGGAAGTCACAATTGTTGGTTAGCAGAAGCCTGAAGCATCTTAAGTTTACATCCCATGTTAATGGACATAAGTAAGAGACAGAGTGTGTGTGTGTGTGTGTGTGTGTGTGTATAAAAAAATGTGTGTGTGTATATCTATATATCTAAAGGCAATATAAAATAGTGGTTAAAAAGAATAAGACACAGGTTCACAATAATGCTCTTGTTTTGCGTAACACATTAATTCTGTTTGTCTATGCTATAATGACCTTATTCTAATTCAACCACTTGTTATCATGATTGTAAATGGCAGGGACATTTGGGGCAGAATTGCTGTTTTGAAAAGTAAACTGGCAAGACCATGGGACAGGGATGCTTGGTCTGAAACTCAGCAGATAGCCCTGTCCCTAAGGCTTTTTGGAGGCAGAATCAGAAGCCAGACAAATGTCTTGCTAGGCTGTCAGTTCCCAGCTATGTGTCTGTAGGTATGCGTGCCTGGCATCGGTACAATAATAAAGATTTTAAAAATGGTGTTGACCTGGTTGGTGTGTAGCCAGCTAGCTGTGTTTTTGTAATTCATGTGAAGCCTACACTGCCACAATGGGTTCAGAAAAGGGAGATGTGCTTCCCAGTGCTGCTGAACCTGTGCAGCTGGAGGGGGCAGGTTCCCATGAGAAGTCCAGGAGTCCAGCCTGGCTGGGCAATTTGTAGGGCAGCGGTTCATCTCACTGAAGTACTACACTTGATCTGTTTTTGAATTTGTCGGGATTGCCCTTAATCTCTGTGTCAAAGAAGAAAGGCTTAAGGTCTTGACGCATGAAGATGGGAACATCTCGTCAGGCAGCAGATTGCTCTGCGGCGGGAGCGGGGCTCGGCGCGGCGCCTGCTCCGCGCCCCCGGCTCTGACACTCTTTAGGCCGCTCCTGTTAAAGCGTGTCCAGAACGGTGACCACCATTAAGTGTTTTGATCGGGATGGGGAACACACAGCACATTTTCAGTGTCGCAGCCCCAGGAGTCCTGCTGCTCTGAAATGAGATAAAGAAATGCTGAATTGATTCACATTGTCAGACAGTATCATCTTCAGAGGGACTCTGCCTGCGGGAACCAGCTCAGCACGTCAGGGCCCATTCATGTGAGGACAGAGGCATCCTTTGGGACTGGCATCACACCATCCTTGTGGTGGCAGCGAGGGGTGGAAGGGGGAGGCATCTGCAGGGTGTGCATGGCTTTGTAGCAGGAGACTTGTTGCGTGGATCGAGGTGGAAGAAGAAAATAAGAAAGCCTGAGGTGTTAAGAAAATAACAGAAGCTTTCAAAACACTACTATAGAAAAATCACTGTATATCAGCATCATACCAAACAAATAGGTACATGCTGTTTTAGAAGTGGCAATGCAGCCACGGGTTAATGATTAACAATGATCAAGAAAAGCTTTTTCTTTTTGCTGGTGGTGAGCAGAGATGCTGAAAACTGGAACCCAGGACAGATGTTTCAGATGCAGCAGGCAGTCTCCACCCTGTCAAAGCCACTGAAGCTGCATTCATTTACACCAGCTGAGACTACTGCTTGTGGCATTTTAGGCAGGTCTTCAGGCAGAGCTTTGAATATAATGAATACTTTGTAGTGAGTAACTGTCTAATAGAATGTCAGGGTCTCTCCACTAATGACAGCAGCCTCAGCCTCCAGCGGGGACATCACAGCCACAGCCACTTTGCGTGTTGGAAATAGTCATATATCAGAACTGTGAGCTTTCTTTTCTAATTCACGTATTTCAGACTGCAACTGAAAAACATTCTACCAGAAATATTGAAAAAGCAAAACACTTTAATTATGTAGCTAATTTTGGTGAGATTATTGCTTATCAGTTGTTCACTAAGAATTTGTCATAATAAAAATAATGTAACAGGCCCATTGCAAAAGCATAGTCCATGTTTTTATGATGCTTGCTCTCAGGGTGTATATTTTAATTCTATGCATAAAGAGAGAATTGGAGGTTCTCCAATTGGAAATCCTTGTTACTTGTAGATAAAAGTTTCTATTTTAATGGCTGGAATTTGATGTTCCATGTAAAAGATAAGAGAAGAAACAGGATAAATTTCACTATCACTCACAAGCTTTTCTGCAGGTTTAGTTCTGCTTCTAGTTGTGTGTCAGGCATTTTTTTTTTTAATACATCTAGTAAGATAGGTTTCAAGAGTGATTTACATCTATTCATCACTGGATGATGAGGTTTTCAGTAAGACGTTCAGAGAAAGATCGTTGTATACCATAAGACTTCCTCAAAAATCTGATGTGACAATCAGTGCAACCTAGTCCTGCATTTAGCAATCATCTTACCCTGTAACTTAGATTTTAATGTCAAAGAAACTTTCTGTGTCAGACTTGAATTGGTATAAAAACCCAGATACTGAATTTTAAATGTTCAGCTACTTCAAGTGACAAAATAAAGGCTAACATATGAAACACATGGATTGCTCTAGTTCAAGACAAATGAAAAACCAGTTGCTTTGAAACATATTAGTTTGCATCATTCTGCATTAGAGCAAACTGAAGCTAAGCCCTAATGCAAACATGCACGTGGAGTGTTGTTGACTCTGCACTGGCCTCAGTGGATTTGTCTCCACTGTTATTTAGAAGCATCCCTGGTCGAGGCTCAGTTCTGGGGCCCCAACCAGCCCCACAGCACTGCTGTCAGCTCATTACCGGGCTGTCTTGAAGGGCTCTGCAAGGGCTCTGTAGAGTCTCAGAGGTACCTGCTCCCAGTCAGCAACGGGAACAGGACTGTGTGAGCTGTGGCTCCCTTCAGTGCTGTCTCAGCATGTTCCATATGCCAGTTAGGATGTACTACAGTTATGCTGCAGGAAGAACACGATCCTGTACCACTACCACAGCTTTAGACTTGGGGAGGGGGAAGGAGGGGCAGGCTGAGCCTTAGTGGGGGCAGCTCATCCCCTTCAGAGGGGGGTCTGCACAGGGTTGTCAAAAGCATGTCTGTGCTCCTTGGTCTTGTGCCCACCAACTCATCCTACACCTTCTGTAATTTGAGGACATGCACATAGATGCACTTCCCTGGTCCTGTGACAACTGTACCAACCTGAAATGGGAGATGGGGGAGAAGGGACCCTTCAACAATAATTACTTTAAATAAAACACCTCAAAATTACCCAATCATATTTTCTGAGAAAATAAATAGTTGGTTTAGAAACCCCATCTCTGCATGTGTACTTTTGCAAGCAGAACAGTGACCATGCCTACCAAAAAGCAAGATCCCACAGAGTTCCACTCTTCTGTGAAGTTTAAGACTCTCCCCAGCTAATGACAGTATAGGGGGAGGTCCTAATTGATCTTGTGTGGCTGGCATATTATATTGCAGTGCTCAGCTTTTGCTCTGTGATCACAGATGAGTTTTACGATGGGTTAGTTTTCCAAGGCTGCTTTCTTTTCTCTCTCATATGGCATATCTATTTCTTAAGATAATATGCAATTAAATTCCATTGTTTGCTTGAGACACATGAAATCATCACTATTAAAGATGTCTATTTAAAGTGTGTTTTTCAAAACATTTTAGTTTTTAAGGACATGAACTAACAGCAAAAATGAACAGGACACAGTGCACAGGTCAGAGAACGTGCACGTATCACATACACAGGCAGGCCAGTATATATGATGTAGGTGTACCTGATTTAAGGGACATTTCATGGATACACTGATTCGAGCATTAACACCCCAACAGAATTCAGGGGTAAATGCCAAAGAAGAGAGAATAGGAGGGGTGAGGATGGTGAGGAAATAGGTAAGCAACAGATCAGAGAAAAAAGGCAGAGAGAAGAAAAGTGTAAGTGACCCAAACAAGACTTTTCTGCCACAGATTTATTTACTTCTGCAGCTTTGAAAGAAATGAATCTACAAGATCTTCACATTTGTTTTATATGAATAGGCAAGAATAAATCCACCTAGAAAAACTTTATTGCCACTAAGACATGATGAAGGAAGCATTAACCTTGAAAAAAACACAGATGAATGGCTGACTGCCCAAGCTGAAACTGCCTGCCCACTGCCACATGTACACTTGTGTGATGCCTTAAAATGTTTTTTAAAGTTTTAATGTTGGAGGGAAAAGAATCTTAGAGCCAAGTAATTGCCACTCTTCTATCAAATAGTAGTTAATAAGACATCCATGGAGAATTGAGTTGATTTAAATACTGTATTCTAAAGGGTATTCAGCAATCATGTTCTCACCAAATAGATAATGAAGTAAGTCACACTCTCCATTTAGAAATGCAGTTCATTGTTAATGGACCTAATATCTGGGTGCACAATTTTGTCTCAGAATCCAGCCCCTTTTGAAGACTCGCACTGCTCTCAAACCTCTGAGCTGAGAAAACTCTGCTTATGTTTTGGATAGTCAAACCACAAGTGGTAGACTACAGGCATGTATGTTATCAGCTTCAAAATAAGTAACTTCCTTATTTTGATAACTTCAAAGTAAGTTATCTTCCTTAAAGATAAATTGAAATTTATATGGCAGTGAAGTTAATGGAAAACGATCAGATTATCACTCTACATACCATATACTTTGCTAATAATTTTTCCAGTAGGTTCACCTTGCTGTTGTGGTGCCCTGACCACCGTGTGCCCTAGTGAAAGAGAACAGATTTGCTCTTCAGTCCATATCAAACTGCTCCCACTGAGTAGGACTGAACAGGTTGGAAACAGACAGGTCCAAACCCTTTATGAAAATGAGAAACTTGGACTGTCAGAATTCAGGCAACATAATTAAATAAGTTTCTTTTAACTACTGTGATTTTCCTCCATGAGATCAGATCCGTCACCAGAAGGAATCAGTTATGGTGGTTATTATTTATATTACAACAGCACAGTGAGGCTTTTAGAGATCCCAATGCGTTAAGTGATACTAAAAATGTAATTGGGCTCATTGTATCCAATTTAAGTTGCTTAAAAAACCAATTTAGCTTTTGACTTTAAATTCATCTTTATTCTCTCACAAGACACACTGATAAGATACTCCCCTATTTTGCAAATTCTCTTAAATAGCAGCAAACCGTTAGTCTCGGGCCCATGTCCTTCTGCTAAAAGGAAAAATGCACATTATGGACCGGGAGAGGAAATGGAGACACAGCAGGACCCGTGGGACTTGCCAATATCCACTTACTTCTTTAAGATGTTTATTTGGATCAGTCCCTCATAGCAGAAGGAACCAGCTTAACTTTTTTCTTCCCCAAGAACTGAAAGCAAGGGCCAGCCTTTTTAAAAAATATACTCCCCTCCAGCTAAAAGCAGAAGTTAAGGTACACAAATTTCTTCAGTAAAACTGTTTAGAGATCCCTGAGCAGGCTGACATACAATGTCGTTGTCACTGCAGGAGCTGTGTGAGGGCTGGTGGAGAAGGCAATGACGGGGGTGGGGAGGAGCTTTTGGTGCTCCAGGGAAAGGGTCCCATTTTCTTCTGCTGCTGCCATACTCAGACCTCTTCTCCTTCTCCAGACCCAGGAGAGCACGGTTGTAGGCATTGTATTCAATGTGAAAGCTGAAAGCTTTTTGAATAGAGTTCATTGCTGCAATTTTACTGCCTCATCGCAGGGGAATTTAATTTGTTAGTTTAGAAATAGGAGTGCCCCTTCAGTGTATTTTGAGGACACAGCCACAGTATTACCTTGGTGAAGGCTGGGTAAGATATGCATTTGTGCTGTGACTGCTCATATGCTCTTGGCCCTAGACCTTACTTCTTTGTACATCAATAAAGTTTGGGAATCTGAATATTAGATTTAAAATAAGCAGATGATTTAGCAGTTCAGGTTAGCAAACTAAAAAGTTACAGTCTGGAAAATGAATGCAGGCAAAGAGGAATTGAACAACAAATTCTGGGTAGTTTACATTTTGAATAGGGACAGAAATTATGAGACTTACAGGCTGTAAATCTTTGTAGAGTCTGGCTGTAGGTGCAATTAATTATCAATTTGGAATCAGAAAACTCAAAATATGGGCAAGTTCATTAAAACAGGAGGATAAATGGGGAACCGGGCAAAAAACCCACTTGTCCTTAAATCACAGATTCCATAGGAAATCAAATCTCTGCCCTTGAAGAAAGATATTTCAGTCTGTTAAATCCTGGCAAGGGTGATTTGAATCCATCGTGTCAGAAGTATACTCATCCTGCTGGAAGAACTCCAGAAATGAGATTAGCAGTTGTTCAAGCAGGAAGTAATAAAAGCAATTCAGCCTCCTCTGGGGAAAGGTAATACCACAACAACATGATTTTCCTGGGATAATGCAGCATTAAGCTGGTGAGTAAGTTGATGTCACTGATAAAAGGTAGACTGGAAACTGTGATTACTCCAGTGAAATAAGTTTCACTCTAAGAGAAAGGGCATAAATCATTATATGTACCTGAAAAATAGTCTGACAGTACGCCCAAGAAGATAAAATGGCTACAAACACACAATCATATAATACAAAAATTTTAGAGATTATATTGATGGCAATAATCTTTCATCCAGAATTTTAGTTATCAAGTATGAACCTCTACATACCATCCAAAATCCAAAAATGGACAAAAAATAATACTTCATGAAACTTCTAGTTTTGCCCACACAGCTGCAGAAAGAAAAGCTGACCCCTGACTCTTTGGCGCCCTTGGAGCCCGGTTGTTTTGAATTGACATGGCAAAGAGGTGAGGTCCCACAGCCCTCTCCCATGGTGTGTCCACAGCTATCAGTGATGCAATTTCACAGTCTTCTACTGTGATGAATGGCTGTAGGATATGTGCAAGTCAGCACCCTAGCCTGCAGCTGGACACGCCACTGAGAAAAGGTATTATTTCAAACAAATGCAGGGTATCTTTTTAAATTATCATTCCTAAAAGAACACAGAACACAAGAAGAAGCTAAGCCAGTGAGGAAGATAAATACAAACTAAGAGTAAAAGCACTGATGGCAATTTGGCAGTCTAAGGAGTACTGGAGGGATGATAATGAATAGGAACTGTTTTTCCAGGCAGTGAATACAGCTACTGTGATTCAGATTTGGAAGCTGTATAAAGGTCTGTAAAGAGTAGGAAAAAAATTATTGAGACTCCAGTTCTGAGCAGATCCTATGTGACCCCAGGGGTCAGAGCTTGGTGCTATGATAAAACGTCTGACTGCTTAACTGGAATGTTTTCATAGCTATATATAAAATGATTTCTAGAAAGACAGACCTGCAGCTGAGCTATTTATCATTGTTTATGTGTTGGCTGGTTCAGACCATGTCTCAGGAGCAAAAATGCTTCCCGTGGCTCTACCTTAAATGTACATATCAGAGTAGACAGCCTTTACTCCATGACTGGCACTCTTTCTCTGCATTGGAAACTAAACAAATCTGGACTCTGCAGTGTCAAAGGAGCCCTTAAATGCTCTTACTGGTCCAAAACAGTCCTTTTCCAATTTCATGAGCTGTACATTACCAAGTGCAGAAAATGTATGGGCACAACACCTCAAAAGAACTCCATTTCTACTGTAACAAAGACAACTGTCCTTTTCCAAGCGACAAAGAGACAGAGATTTGACAAAACTACTAATATTTGGAGAGAGAAAAAAATATGAAGGAGGCAGAGGAGCGCAGCTACAGTCTGTAGCTGTTACTCTGATTCAGGCAAGGGAGAGACAAGATGAGACCTAAGTCTGAACAGAGAGGCAACAAGCAAAATCTTAGATCTGGAAGGTGTCAGACAGGAAGCTCAGACTGATTCCAACTAACTAGTAGGCACAGCAAGAAAACAGAGTTGAAATGTAGGAGAAAGGCAGATGAGTCACAAAGGAGAAGGAAACCTTAAAGAGGGGTCAGATAAAAACTCCCACAGGATGGGATACCAAGAAAAAAATATAATGGTTGATGTGCTGAAAGCAGAAGAGAAACTGAGTCAGATGATACAATATTTCTTCTTCCATAAATATTGTAAAATCTCTGTGCAGAGAAGTTTTCACAAAGCAAGGAAAAATGTGGGCAGAGGGGCTTTTAGAAGCAGTCACAGACAGCTAACCTTGTAGAAATGCAGAGGTGAGGATGAAAAGGGGAGCTACATGGAACAGGCTGAGAACTCTTTTGGAACAGACACATTAGATACCAAAATGGTAAGTAGACCTTGGTGTTTCCATTGCATATGTACACAATGAAAATTCTTTATGAGTTTATGTGATAAGACTACAACCCCATTTATTTCTGAATTATTCACTTAGTAGGAGTTCCTGCATTTTGCCAGTATGAAGACTGCAATGTAATTAAATGGGTGTATAAACTGAATAGATATCATGGTCAAACAGACATAACCTATTGCAGGGAAATGCCATTGAACTTGTCCCATATAATTAACAACCAATCATCAGCTTGCTCAGGCCCTGCAGAGATGTGCTTTCATTAGCCTGATGTGGCTATTGATAGCTTCCTGCATTTCTATCACCCCCTGGAGCATGAGGCAGCCCTTCACACGTGTCTGCATTCAGGACTGGTTGGTCAGACATGGGGAAAGACTGCTAGGGGCCAGCTGGGATAATGATTTTTAACAGATGAACTACAGAATACAAGGCAATTATATAAAATTAATTCAGTTTGTAAATCCAATTAAAAATAAGTTTTAGCACCATGAAAAGCAAAGCTTTTTACTGTAATTATAGAAATATGCTTATACTAATTATTTTTCTCACCAGAATGCAAAACAGTGTTTGATGAGCACAGTTCTGTATTATCATCAGTTGACAAATATCACAGAAATTGGGCAGGTTTGAAAGCTCAGTCCTGGTCAAGTGAGAAATTAAGCAAGTCTAAGCAAGTTCCCACACAGAGTCAGGAATTGTGTCAGGCTTTTGATTTAGTGGCACCAGAAGTTACTGAAGGTCTACAGCCAGAGAGATTCTCACAACTGAAGAAGCAGCTCCTTGTTTAATAATTTTAGGCTGCCCATGTACACTGGCTCATAGCCACAAGTTTGAAAGTAACTGAGTGCAGCTTTTGTGGGAGTGCAGGAGTAGCTCCTAGTAACTGTGTGACTACTGGGTTTTGGCCTTCATCTGATATACATGATCATATATTCTATGGAGCATGTTAATGTTATAAAAATGTGATAAAATAAACCTTTAGTAGGCCACCAGTGTAACAATTGCTTCTGTCATTATTGTATGTGATATTGCATATCTTTCAGGTTATCAACATGGCAGCACAAAGAAAATAAATCAAAACCATTTAAAATAATGTAATTCAAAATCGTTATAAAACATCCCGTTTCCTAAATTCTACAGGAATAAATACAAATTTATCATCCAAATACACAGACAATCTAGGCAATCTCAATTTGCATATCTTTCTCTTCAAATGTAAGGATAAGGATGTCAGAAAGAAGGATACTCCTGAAACAGGACATACTTTATTTTCAGATAGCATGAGCAATATACACTGACGCTGACATGCCTTTCTTGAGGTTAAGGAGTGTCCTCTCTACCTAGGTAGAAAAGATATAATAAATGAAGTACAGTTGTGGACTTTTCAGTGTTGTGACTACATGATAAATACATTTAAAATACATTTGAAAAGATCCAGATACTCTCTCTGGCATTTAATTCCCCATCTTTATTCATCTGGTGAGATTTATGGCTCTTTCTGCCTGACTCAGCATAGCCACAGTTGCTACACATAAGATACCAACCAGGTGGAAGACCCATATAGCCTTGGCTCCTCATCTTCATTGACTTTTTTCTTCTTCAAGATGTCTCTCTATCATTGGCCTTTCTACAATCACTAAAAATTTTGTGTAACATCCCAATACCTTCCAAGTGTTTTTCACTGCGTCTTCACAGTCCTTACTAAACTTCACAGCCTTGTCCCAGTACTTATCCTACAAGATTCAAACTGCTTCTATCCAAACAAATACAGAAAATATTTCACAGTGTTGCCGAGCACTTGATAGCTGAAAAACTTCAGGGACTCAGAGGAGGGCTTGAGGAACATGACAGCTTTTGGAAGGATCATTGCATGGGTTGTGTGCTAGTTCTGAAAGCTGAAGTAGTCAAACCCCCGATACTTTTTTAATGCAGCTGTCTAAGATGGGACTTGAGGTCAGCAGAGGGACTCTTGAGTGTTTTCAGAGCATGTTGTGCCCTCCTGTGCCAGGAAACCTTTTGGGAGTTCTGCCTCTGGGACTCCTGGACGGACAGAGCTGATGGAGAGGCTCTAACATCTGCATGTGGGCTGCCTTTGGCTTTGGAAGACTTGCTGAAAACGGTGGTGGCATCTCAACCCTTCCACATCTGGCCAATTTCAGCCCTCCTCTTCTTTCAGCGTGCTGCAGTAAATATCAACTGATGAGAAACCCTCTGGAGCCTGCCTCCCCTGGCAGCAAGAATGCCGGCTTCAGACAAATCTTGGCTGTCTCCCAGTGCAGGGCTGTGAGCCCAGGCACCGATGAATGACCCTCTTTTGCCATATAGGCACAGGACACGCATTCCTGTTGAAGGAAACTGCTGTGAGGTGAGTTGTTCAGCTGTCCTTGCATTCAGTACGCTAAAATAATGCCCTTGTGTTTTAAGGAAGACGTGTTACGGAGATAGTGGACTTGTACAAGATGGGTTCAAATAAGCCAGGAATTTTGGGAACTCAAGGAAAGCAGGGCTGTGTATCTCTCCCATCTAAAGTGAGTTGATAAAAACCGCAAAACTCACAGTTATTTAACTTTTCTACCTATTTACTCCCCGTTAAAAGCACTTTGCAGCTCCTTGACAAGCATTGTGTCAATCAGAACAAGGTTCTATGAGGCATAAGGGGTGCCCAAGTAGTGCCAAGTATCTCTTTCCAAATTGTGGACAACATTCCTCTTACTTCATTAGTTTAAATGACACTGAAGTCACAATAGAGGTAACTGAGGGAGGGATAAATGCATGCCAAGAAATAATTTCCTTGGTTTGCATTTTCTAACCCTCTTTCTCCTAAATGGAATACATATGTATATTGATATATGTATGGCATATTGAACATACGGCCATCTATGGCATTTACTTTGGCTGAAGAGGGTGAAAGTGCCAATTTTTTTTAAATCCTGGTGTAGAGCCTTCCTCATGTTTGGGTAGTACTTTGTGGGCATCCAATACTGTCAGTTCTGACTCTGGATCCTGGCATCAAAGCACTGTAACTCTGCTTGCCACTGTGTCCTCCTCTGGCTTTATCAGGTGTAAGGCTACGACTAGGTCAGCCTGCTGAGATAAGAGAATACCTAGTTTTATGTGTCACTGGCATTTATGGGTTACTGTGATGGCAAAGAAGCTCATTTATGTAATACAGCCTGCGCATTTCAATGTGCCCCAAGGGGAGATATTTGCTGCAAAGCACAGCCAAGAATACATGCTTAAAAAATTAGTAGCTTTGGGGGATAAAAATTGAACTCGAGCAGCTATGAGGATGATTAGCTCCTTAAATCTCTTCTGTGAATCCCATTAAATTCAACTTCTACTGCCTGAAGAGCTTCTGTCCTCTCCCCCTGCCAGCTCCCTAGATAAAGGGAATGTGTAATGCTGGACAAAATATTATTCTAACAGAAGGCTTCCCTCATAATTAAAACTGGAGAAACACTCATCAGTTCCCAAATTACATGGGATTCAGCTCTGTGTAGAGACACCATTTCTGACCTGTCTTTGAGCCAGTTTTTCATTCCATTTACTGACCTGCAGAGTTGTTCATGAATACCTGACAGTTACTGACTTCCTACACAACCTCAGAAGCAACCAAGGAGAATGTTTAGAACCACTGCATTTCCAGAGAGTGCTTTGTTGTTGTCTCTTTGTGTAGAAACAAAGAAAAGTAGAGCCTAAAATTATTCCCTTTTTTGGGCTTAAAGATATTGCAGTACTGTACAATGGTGCAGATGGTGAGAAAAAGGGCCTGCTGCTGAGAATATCTGCTCCTTTCACAAAAGTTTGAAATCACCATGACCCCATCATCCCTTCTATGTTTAGCTGAGCTTTCTGGACCCTAAAGAGAACCTGGAATCTGGACTGTCTCCAAGATGCTCCCATGCACACTCAGCTTGTCCCTGCACACAACCTGAAATCTAAGATGCAGTTTCTCCCCATGTCGTACAACCCTGAACCCGCAGTGCACATTAACCCTCTGACCTCCCACTGGCACCTGTGGAGACTTTCGACATTCATTTTGGTAAAAAGAATAGACACCTAAGTGTTTAAGGCCCAGATTTTAAGAGGCACAGAAGTCCTTAGTGATGCACATAAATAGCTGTGTGGGGTCAAGGCTCCATAGAAGATGATGATAAGTTGGGACCGGAAGCTGGTCAAAAGCACCTGGATAAGGGTCTCGTGGAGCTGAAAAATTAATAATCTCCTGGGAAAAAAGGGCAAACATGAGAGAAATCTCTGGTTTTAATGTGGGACAGACATTTTGAAAAAAATTGTTTGAATGGTTATCAGTTGTATTGCTAATCTCTGGTATTGGGAGCATTTCTCACAAATACAGTCATGCAAAACCATGCAGTTTGTCTGATGGCTCCCTTCATGAGCATGTGGTCACAGTTCATTTGAATTTTAATCTTAACTGTGGCCATTTTTTCCCATCCTTGAATAAGCGTACTTCCCCAAGCCCTGTACTTGTCCTGTATGAACCCCAGGAACACAGGCTGTTTGAGTCCAGCCAAACCCTCATTAACCTGCTGACTATTCCAATCACATACTGATCAACATGTCCGAAAGGGCCAAGGAAAATAAAAGTCAGGAGAGGGTGGTGATGTCTGCTGGTGACATAAACCTGTGTCCTCACAGGGGCACTGAAATTTAATCACTGCACTTGACTCCAAAATACACCAACATGTGTGTGGAATCCTGGAGAATCTAGAGTGTATTCTTGGGAGATAAGGGAACATTTTTTAATATGAAGAGGGTGTCTGGGTTTGCCTCATGATATGTGCATGGATAATCCATTTCTTATGGAATTGGTCTCTTGCATTGTAAGACACTGAAATAATCACCAAATGCCAGATGTGACAAAAAATGTAATCACCCTGGGTTTGACCCCATTTTTAATCTTGTGTTAGCTTTTTATTTAATACACACACTTACAACTGAGCCCAAACAATAAGGAGGTTTTGTGCCACCATGACAGAATGAGTACATACTGTGCCTCCAAATCTCATCATTTGAATAAGGGATCTGATGAATAAATAACATTTAATGTAAGCTCTGTATTAAAAGGTTGCCTGCTTTTAATTCTTCTTCTCTGACCTATTATCTCAATTGTCTCATATGTTGCTACTGCAAAGCAAAGCCTTGATTATATTCATTAGTTTATAGTCCACCTGATGTAATATTTAAAAGAGATCCAAATCTCATTCGTATTTTCTTAGGTCATCACTTTTATTTCCATGTCTAAAGCTTGGTGAAGTTTTGAGCTAACATGACAAAAGAATACCAGAAAAGCAAAAAAGGCTGCTGGAGGATGGTCTCCTTTGTGGATAAAACCAACACTGAATTCCTCAGGTTTGATTTTGCACAGGTGCTGGTACAAAACACAAGAGTTCAAGTAATCTATCTGAAGGCAATTCATTACAACTCTAAGCACCCCAGAGAGTCAATGAGTCCTTAATTTTACCATTAGACAGACTGTTTGTCAAATTCCTCTACTATGTCTTGTACCAAATATAGAATATCTGCTCTCTTTACTACTGAAGAGCTCTCAGATGTGAGCATTGAGTGTGTTTGTAATTAAGTACAGCCTGTCTTTGTTCCAAACTCATTTTTCCAATATTAAAGCAACATGCTCTTCAGTAGCTCATTACTACAGCTGTAAGTTGGTAATGTTTGCAGGGGCAAACAGAGCACTGCAACAGTATATGTGCCATCCTTCCTGAGTTCAGCCTGTGTGATGGCCTATGGCAATTTTGTCTGAAACAAACCAGTAAAAATGCTTAAACTATTTAAATGAAAATATTGTTACCTAAATTTTCAATTTCTAAATTGCATTTCCTACAGTGTTTTGACTTAGCCGTAGTACCAGGATGTTCATGGCATCTTTGTAGAGGAAGGATAAATACATATATATGCATTTTACCCTACATGACAAGTCACAAAATCTGTTTTAAAACCACATTATTGACGTGGGAAAGACAAACACAAAAAAGTTACAAAGCACTAAAATGAAACTTTTCTACTCAAGCTTAATTTGCTTTATTTATGCATGGATTATAGTAATTTTGGACAAAATAAGCAAAGACTATTTTCTCCACCAAGATGTGGTCTCAGTGAGCATATGCTAAGTAGTATGCAAAGTAGCACTGTGGACCTACTCTGGGAATGGGTTGGCACTATTTAACAGGAAATGTTACTCACAGAGCTTCAACAAGTTGTGTCCACCTGATGCAGTTTCCCCCGCCCAGGCATTCCTGGTCTCTCCAATAGCTCTGACTGGTAGCTCTCCAATGTCCTCCTTTGCCCTGTCTGGTCCAGTACCACCTTGGCCAGCACATCAAACCTAGCAGGTATTGAGTCAGGCTGCTTCTAGCACAATACCAGGACCACAAAGTAAGAAGAAAGGTGTCCTAAGGTTAGGCAAAAAAAGCAGTTTCAAGGAAATTTTGGCTTGCTACAGGTAATTCTGGGCAAACACAGATTCCCTCTGTTGCTCATGCAACTCAAGCTTGTTACGGAACAGGGAGTACGAAGCACGTTTGTATGTTAGGATGACACATAGGAGCTCTGAGGTCAAAGCTGTAGTAGTAAATTAAACAGTCTTGCGGTACGGACACCCACCTGTCTGCACTCTTAAGTGATGGCCCAGTTTTGATCTGGACCAACAAGCACTCTGACAAACAGTTCACTGGCACCATTCAGAAACTAGCACAGCCAGGGACCTTTCCCAGCAGGCAGTGGCAATGAGGCCACCCTGCTGTACAGAGAGAGATTATAATGATGCAATGGGCAATGTCAGGCCAGCTGGTCTCTGTACCAGACATCAGCCACATTTAATTTTTTTTGCCTGAATATATTCTGACTCAGTCGTGCTTATTGTGCCCTGACTCATTACACCTTTAACCTGTAAAAAAGTGGCAGTCTTTACTCACTTGGGCAGTCATTTGCCTGAGTTTGACCAAAGTTACAGAAGTAACAGTACAAAAACTACGTCCCCATCTAATGACAAGACCATTTCCAAAGGATAAAGTCCTAGGGCTTCCTAAAGAGAAACATCATCATTTTAGGAATTTTTTAAATTCCTGTATTTGAGCATGGAAAATGTCAAGCTGTATGCCTAAAAAAATCCTAGTTGGAAATAATATAAGCAAGCTGAACAAAATTTCCTAATTCAAATATAAGGTGACATTGATAGTACAGTTGCTCCAATAATAACACCTGTAGGAAGCTCTTCAGCATAAAGAATATTAAGGCTGCAGAGATAACACTTACTTTTCTTAGTTCCACCAGCACAGCACCAGAGAGCTCATCAGCCTCAGGAATGTTTAACCTGTGGTGTGAGCAGCCCCTCTGTTCTCTCCAGCACACTGCTGGCTAGTAATTTATAATAGGGATACACTGAAGCCCTAATTTTCAGCAACTTTACCTTCCTTTTGGTCAGGCAGAAAACATTGCCTTCCTTCTCCAGGATCTCTCTAAAAGGTCAGCTCACCAAGGGGGGCCTTTTGGAAAGCTGCAGGAATAGCATGTGGGCTGCCACATAAGGCGTGCACAGCTGGTATTCAGCAGCTGTGAGCTGAAAATCAGTACAGAGCTCCAAAAAGACTGCTGCCAGGCTGCTAGCTTGTTGGATTTTGTGTTTGGAATTTTTTTCATTTTGCTACCTAAAACTGACTTTCTAGTCTTGATTTTTTGCTTTCTGTATATGTGGCTTTAAAATTCGCGTTTGCTATGCAGCCATTACTGGCAATTCCATTTTTCATGCTTTATTGATGTCAGGTTTGTACGCAGAAGGAGCCTTTCTGGCCTGCAGCTGCAGCATTTTGTGGAAATGACTGGGTCTGTCGGAAAGTATCGCCTAACAGCATGAGAGTGTCACTGCTGATGAGTGAAGTGTGTCCTGATGAGTCTGAAAGTCCTTAATGCAGTTGGACTTAACTGGACACAGCTGATTTTCAGATTCTGCTTGAAAACAGAAACTGAATGGAAAAATTACACATGATCTCACCCATCACACATGTCCCTGATCTATGGGTGTTTTGGAGCCAGTTACATGGTGTCTCAGTGTTGTCCGCCACTGGCACTGCAGCCAAAGGCCACACCAGGAGCAGCCTGGCCACAGCCCGAAGTGTTCATCCGCATCTGTTTCCAAGGCAGTCCTTGCTTACCCACACAGGAACAATTTGCATGTTGCTTCAACCTAAGCCAAACACTGGGGAAATGAGTAGTGACGTTTGCACTCCCTTCTGATTTGCACTCAGTCTGTTCTCTGATCTTTTGTTTGTCTTGTATTTCTGCTGTGTTATGGATATCTCACAGCTATTTGGGTTCTCTTGCTTGGAGCACCTGCTTCTTTTGAGGAGACAATTTAAATCATAGTAAGGGGATATATTGTCATTCTCAGTGTTAACTCCAGAGAGCAATAACCCTGTAGCATTCTGGGAACTGCTCACTTACCCACCTGCCCATTTGTCTCTTTGTGGCTATATTGTTTATTTATAATGCAATTTCAGTGACTGCAGTCTGGAACATATCAGTTATCTGGAGGTCACTGGAAAATACGTAAATATGCACATTAAATATTGATGAATCATTTTTCCTACTGTATTTAAAAAGCTAAGCTGGAAATTAGGAGCTTCATCCAGCAAATTTCACCAGGTAGGCAGTTTCATTCACCTCATCAGCAATGGGAGGCCTTTGTGTGTAAGGGTCTTTTCAATCTTTGCGTGAGACAGTGAAAAGAAAGTGAATAATTTCTCTAAAAATGTCTGAATTTCAGTGCTTAGCAGTTTACTTTAGGGGAACACAACAGTTTTATCTGTGATACATTTTAGCAAAGCCACATTCAGTGTATTACTTTTTAAAAATATGCTGATATTTAGGAAATACAAGCATGTGTTACCTGAGTAGTTACATTGCAATAGTGTTGCACACCAAATTTACAAACACTCCACAGTGCAAAAAACATTTAATATTTTATACAAGGTATAGTATCTTTATTTTTTCCCCCATTTAGCAAGATTATGGGGTTTTGCCTTGGAAAATCCATGGAAACTTGTCGGGGATTCAAAATTTCATGGTAAAGAACAGCGGAGTATTGCAGCTGTTAAAAAAGGAGTGGAATTAACTAATATCTCTTTCTCCACATAGTCTTTTTTCATCTTAACACGAGTTCCAAGAAAAAACATGTTTATAATGAAGCTCTAGGGACTGCTGAATAACACCCTCTTGTACACAGAAAGGTTCTTTAACTGGCTATTTCAGGACTCTAATGCATCTGGGTAATATACATTGAACTCTGAGAAATCTTGTGATCCTTAGTTCTTCCATGAACTGAACTTACTCTGTGTTATATACAAACTACTTATTTCCTGTCAAACGATGCGGTTTTTTAAGATGGCTAAAAGAAACACAGTCTGATGCTGTGTGTATTTTCAGGGATCTGTATGTAGGGTAAATTTCTAGAGGGTGATCTTTGTTCATCTTGATTGACTTCTGTATTCTGGATCCTCAAGCAATCAAAAACCAATTACGGCTTTATGCACTTGAGAAAATATTGTTTCTAGTAACTCCAGAGCTAAAAGTTTTATTCTATTTTTCTCCTGCAAGTGACTGAGAATGATTCCAGCACTGTGCAAAGTAATACTCAGAATGGAACCTGGTAATTAAATGCTTCTGGTAAGTGGGTACATACATTGCAACCATTAGCATGAGATTTGACTGTCATAGGCGATCCCAGAACAGAACG
This sequence comes from Struthidea cinerea, assembly GCA_013397865.1. Taxonomy (NCBI): domain Eukaryota; kingdom Metazoa; phylum Chordata; class Aves; order Passeriformes; family Corcoracidae; genus Struthidea; species Struthidea cinerea. The sequence continues at coordinate 24,041 of VZTI01003147.1, read as the reverse complement.
CTGTAATAAAGAGAGAGAAATATACTGGGGGCAAATGCTGAAGAGGGAGCAGGTGAGAAGAAGAAAGAAGGGCGAGGTGGAACTGCCAGGAATTATGGAACCAGTAAGGATGCCTGACCCTTCAAGGGAAGAACTGGTAAAAACCTGTGTATCTGGTAAGGTTTCAATGCTATATTGTTTAACACAGTTGTTGAATCCAGAGGAAAAGAAAACTATGGGATCTTGTAGGAAGAAATTTGATTTTGTAGAGGAAGGCAGGGTGAAATACTCAAACACTGAAGCTAAAGAGTGCATTCTATTCTTTTCTCAATTAAAAAAAATGTGTTTTACTGAAAATTCTGACATAGGAACCGGAGACATTTTCAAGAAAATCTTAGGACTAGAAGTGACATGCTCCTTCCTTTTAGATTATTTTTTTAATTATTGAAAATACAATAATTTGATAATGAATATGTAACTCTAGACATAGCATGAACCTGACCTTCACAATTCACCTGGAGGGCCCAAGGGAAGAAATATTATGCTTTTCAATCTACATGGTCATTCTAATTCAAAATAAACACCCATACACTGCAGTTTCAATCAAAACACGCTTAAGCTGAAAGATATTTGTCCTGATTTTACATATTAATTCTCTGGTTTTAACATCATTTGCATGATACTTCTTTCTTAGAGGGTCAGTCATTTCAACTTTATTTATAATCTCTACCTCCTAGTTTTATCTGCAGCTGACAGCTGTAGGAGTTAACTGAAAGGTGGAGTGAGGTCTCCCTATTATCTTCTCTTTCAAACAGCTGCTGGTCATCACAGTTGTTTATCTAATACTGCTATGTCAATACTGTTGGACTCTGAATACAGACACACCAGATAAAGTTTTTCTTAGAAAATGAGGATATTTGCCATGCAGAATTCTCCACCTGAGCTATTCATCAAGTCTTCATCTAGTCAATGGAGAAAAATAAGCATTTCTGTTCATCTCACCCTGATATGGACATCTACAATAAGTTAAATGAATTACATCCTAAAATTGCTTAGTTTCTCTGTTCACCGTGAATGGAGATCAGCATGAGTGGTGTGGTTGTAGGCATTTATACAGTAGACACAGGAAGGTGGGTGAGATTAATCTAGACACTGCCTTGGCATTTCCAGCAGTTTTGTCTGTTGACAAAATTGACAGGTTATGGTATGGCTGAGCAGGTCCCAGGCAGGGCAATAAATGAAGTAGCCACTGTTTGTGTTGCACTATCTTCTTACAGAAAGTAGCAGGTGTTTTCATCACCATTCAGTTAATGCAAAGTAAAACAGGCAAAATAAACTTTTACACGTTCAGAATATAATACTGCTATGGCCTGGACAACCTAAAATTGGCACTGAAGATACCCAGGACTCGGTTTTGCTATTGCCCATGGCTCTTGAGATAGGAAAACAATCTAGCTGAGATTTAGACATCAATAAGGCAATCAATCACAAGGCTGAAGGATCTTTAAAGGGATCACCTGCTACAGACAAACTCCTGAGGCAAGGTCATCCTTAGTGAGATTATTCTTGTCTTTACAAAGCTCCCACGTTAGAGACTTCAAACCACTAGTATTTGAGCTGATGCTTCCTAGTTGTAATTTATAGTCACTACTTCTTGTCTTCTCTACTATGGGCTTGAACAACAGGTGAATCACCTTCTCTTCCACCTTTTCCGTAATAGACTGCTGTCATGTCACCAGCTAGTTCCTCATTCTCTAGACTAAACAATCCCATTTTGTCTGACTTTTTCATATGACACAGTGACTCTTCTCAGCATGTCTCAGCTCTGTCCAACTGCTCCACATCCATTTGCTGTCATGTCCAAAAACAAACATGGTACTAAGACCTTGCCAGACCTGTGGTGGGTGGAAGGACTGGCTTACAAATTGTGCATGTTGCTGTTTGTAAGTCCCATTACAATGTTTGACTTTCTTGCAGCACTACGACACTGTTCACCTGTGCTTGGGAATCATCTCAGATAACCCACAGATCCTTTCCTACAGTACACTGGTTTTCTTCAGATGGATTCTTCACTTGTCCATTCTACTTTGAAGTAACACCTGTCCTCTGTCGGGCTAACTCACTGCCATCTAGACCATCTTTGAATTTAGTAAGTGTGATGGGTCTTTGCATGCATTGTTCCCCTGGTCTCCCACCCCTTTTCTCCATCTCTGATGGCCAATGTGGTTTGTCCAAAGATGCAAACACCAGGCGGGTATTTCAGGAGGAACTGTCTAGGTGCTCACATAATCAACGCGCTCCAGAGATGGGAGAGGAAGTGTTTGTCTTTTACTTTGGAGCACATCGGCCTACATAAGGGTATAAAATCCTGCTGGAGACTGGGCCAATGGGGCAAACTGGCCTCCTAAGGTTACAGGCAGCTTCTCTGTGGACTGCCCCCTCCACACACATCCCAGCAGGGACTCCTGCAGGGTGTGTTCAGCCCAAAGATAGGAACCTTTCCCTCTTGCAAGCATGAATGAAAAGCACCACGATCCAGTCAAACAGGGAGATAAAATCCTGAAGTAGCTACATAGATGCTTTTTTGCTTTGTAATTGTGAATTTTTCAAGGCCAAAGACTGTGAACCTCTATGCTTCTAGCTGAACCAGCTTATATTATAACCCTTCAGACATAACTGTTGACCAAATCTGAGACTAAGTGGACTGAGCCACACCTAGAAGTTTAGAAAGCAAGGGGGTCTCACTGAAGCTCATTATTAAACAGGAGGGACCACAACATGAGTGCACTACAATCCATTTAATAGATGATAGAGTTGCTATTTACATGCTGCACTGGCAATATTTAGATACTGTATTAGCAATAAATCTAATCACAATCATCCACATAATCACTCTGTCCTATTTCTTGTGTCTGGCCGAGAGCCTTCTCTCCACTATTGTGCCACTGTAAGCCATGTAGTATTCTCTATCGCACCTTCTAACAATGCAAATATCAACACCATGCCAGGGCAGGGCCTTGTCACATCTCTCAGACACCTTCCCATTTTGACTCTGAGTCATTGCTTATTACCCTGAGTACTCTTTTCCAACTGCTTTTGTAGGCAGGCAACAGCATTTTTATCTAAATCATCTTCCCCAATTTTCTCAGTATCTATTATGAGGATGCTTAAAAAACTCCTAGTATTTGATATCAGCTGCCTTTTATCTTTCCTCAAGGTAGGTTAGGCTGCTGTATGAGGAGGTTAGACCAGTCTGTTACAATTTGGTCTTGACATATCTGCAGAGAAGCACACAGGTAGATTAACAAAAGGACCTAAGTGCCACCTAACTGTCATTTCAGATATCTATTGTATCGTACAAACTCATAGCTTCTAATAACTTAAATTCCCTGGATTTTATGTTTCTTCTAGGAAGTGTGTATTTTCTCAAATACAGTCTGCAACCCAGTAACATTTACCTCCTAAATCCCAGCAGGATGAAGAGTCTCTAACTGAAGCTTTGTGGAAAATAAATGAAGATTTAATGGGAGAGATATGAAGAAGAAGAAATGATGTCATTCATCCAGGATAGAGACCTTCAAGTTCTGCTTGCCGTTCAGAACAGTTTCTGTATTTTCCATTAGAATGTCACTGGATGAAAAAAACTCAAAACAGATGGATAATAGGCTGAATTTAAATTTTTCTTTCCAAACTACCCTTGTAACAGAGGAATTGTGTGCATTGCAGTGTAAAGATGCAGCTTGTTGCAATTAGTCACATAAATGTTAGGAACTAGAGAGGCATTAATTATCACCTGTAATTGTTGGGGTTTTTTGCCCCCTGAGGTATTGTATCTGCTAAGCACAAAACGCACCAAACCACCAAGAAACAAATCCTAACTTCACTGGAGCATTTTATTACCTCTCCCTTTATTTCTTTACATTTGTGTCCTTTTAGAAGAAAAATACCTTGCTTGAAAACACATGAGTGAAAAAACTATAATCTTTTGAAGTGGAAGTTTCTGGTCGAGTTTAAAGATCAGCCTTTTATTAGAAGATCTCAACTACTGAGCAACCAATTTGCATCAGTCCCATGAGAATTTTTTACATTAAGTTTTGTCATGTATTTCTGAGAAGATTAAAGACTTTTTGGAGCTCTAAAAGAAAAGATTTTATTGGATGAAAATTAGGACACGGTCCTTTTCATTATTTTTTTCCTGATGAAAATTGTTCTAAATCCATTTGTACACAGGAACACGCACACATGCCTGCATCTACCTCGATATCATCGATCTCTATCTCTCTCTATCATCTATCTATATCTTTACCTATATGCATACACAGTCAGGACAAGGTGAACAAACAGATTTCAGCTATGGATGGAGATTTCAGGGTTGTAGCCTTGTCATTAGCTCTAGCAGGTATGTGACAGATTTCTATGTCACTCATGTTGTAGCTGTAGGGCTACAGCATGCTTTTCAGCATCTGCATTGTCACGTAAGAGCTTGCCATGGCATTCACACAATGCTTAATCTTATCAAGACCCAAGGAAATAAAAGCTGTAGCACAACTTCTGAACCTGATAAAGCTGAGGTTAGGCTACCTAAGACAGGATATTAAGAAAACAAAGGTACAGAGAAAATGTGATATTTAAGCAGGGCTGCTCTGCTAATGAAATAAGAATTAAAACTAAGTGAAGATGATGGTAGTCTTTGGTGATGTATTTTGATGCTGCTCCAGTACATCATTTTGATACACCTTATCTCCTGTACTGGTGATCACCAGGCAAATGTGCTGGCAAGCAGTAAACGTGGCTGCATCTTTACCACTGCACTGATATTGTGGTTGTTTCGTTTTAGACATTTGAATGGTAAGATATTCTCAGACAGGCTCTGAAAGGACTGCAGCACTCCAGCCTCAACACAGACATGCCCCAATTCCCCAGTTGAAGACAACGGCAATAACAAAGAAGCCACCCACTATTGACTTTGATGGCAACTAACAGCAGAGATAACAGTGGACATACAATTTTTAGAACTAATCTTTCTTCCATTTCCTCTCATGATCAGGCAGGGCTGTATCAGCTTCTGTGGCTTGTCCCATCAGGCAGATTTCAGATAAGATTTAGGAAAAGGAAGTTAAATCCCCCATTGCTAATAAGCAATGACTAGCAAGCTAGTGTAAATATAAATGTAGTAAAAGTCCAAGGCATCTGCCACACCTTAGGGGAAACATCCAGTACTAATGCTAAGTGTATAATACACAAGTATCTACTGTGACTGAGAGCATTCCATCAGAAATGCTCCTTCTAAAAGAGCTTCTTAAAATATCATCAAAGAATAGTTCAATACTGGAGCGTGCTGTAGCCTCTACAGATATGCTGAACCCTACTGCACAGAAATTCCTCTTCTTTGAAGTAAATTAATTCTTTCTTTTTGTATGTCTGATGAATATTTTATTTTAAAAAGCAAATAAAAAGTGACGTAGAAACATGCATTATATATTTCCCTCACAAAATGATGCTGAAAGAACACAAAAATCCAGAGGCCAAAGTGAAGATTATGTTTGCATTATTACTGATGTTTGAATAAAGTGACTTTCTTTGAAATCTGTGTATTTTCTTGTGAAAGCCTTACAATGCATGATTTCAATAACAGAAAGTGCTTTATCAAGATAGGAGAACTAAGCTCCATATCTTTCACAGTCTATATGTTACTGCGCAAGCCACTTCAGTCACTTTTATTTTCAGACAATGTGTTCTTTATTCTCCATTCAACCAGCTTGAAGTGCCAGTCTCAGCCCTGATTTTAGGTAATCTTATCTGCCTTCCCCCTTGCCTATAAAGAATATGGGAAATATTTAGCATTTCTGAAAAAAACCAGGGTATCTAGTTGCTGAGATATTTGCAGTATATTTAGTAATTTCCACTTGTGATTTTGTATCTTAGATGCATATACTGAAATGAAGATACCAAAATCTTGTCATACCTGTATTTTTGGAAGAAAAGTCTTGAAGACGGGAACCTTGGAGAACATTGGGAACTGCACTCATGGGCACAATGAAAAGAGAAGAGGAAATTTTACTTAGCTCCACTTAGCTGTAAATTATGCCTAAATCAGTTGATTGTTTTGAACCTAAGGAAGTATTACAGAGATGCTGTATCACATGTATTCACTTTTTATAGTGAATGAGACAGGAATTCTTAGAAGAAAACCCACTAAGCCCTTGCCAAACTCTAATGCATGAGAGTAGGGTGAGAAAACTAAGGTAACACAATACCTCTTAAATTTAAACACTTGCAACAGTAGTAAGTACTAGTACTCTTTTTGCATAGCGTTCATGCAGATTTGCACATATACTTAAAGAAAACTGAAATATCTCCTCTATATATGAAACTGTCAGTAAACTGCAGAAGTTTGTGTTCATGACATGATGGTCTCTCACCTGGGCTAACTGACTAACTGTGGGCATCAACAGTAATCCATTGAATCAACGTCACAGGTGAGAAACGGCCAATATAGGGCCATGCAATATACTTTCTAAAAACGTTTGTTTTGGCTTCCTCCTTTGTTTGCTATGAGAAGGCTGTGTCTATGCATCTGGCTATATGCATCTATGGAATATGGACTGGACTGGTGAGAGATTGTACTTCTGACTCCGGAGAGAATCTGGGCAATTTCTGCTTCTCTGAAGTTGCACTTGAGTCGCCCGTGCTGTGGTACAAACTCGATATCCTGGTAATAGCTCATACAGAAAAGAATTTCAGGGAAAAGTTAAATATTTTCATTTGTGGGGTTAGATTCATGGGAAAGTTGAGATCCTCCTGCTGAGAGGAAAATCTAATTTTATATTCACCCAACCCACGACACGATGCGACTGCTTCTTAAACAAACCTCAATGCAACTTAGAGCAATCTAATGTCCAAAGTTGGACTGGTATCCAGAGCATATGGTACCAGTCAGTGATCAACAGAGTGTAAACATATTATCATGTCATCCTCTTAATTTCTCTCAAGCTACAGTACTTTGTCTGATATTAATATTTTTGTTTGTACAAAAAAACCTGTCTGAGCTGTAAGCTACTTTTTTTGCCAGACCTCAAATTCTTAATCCCTTCTCAGGAGGGATATGGGGACAGTATTCCCATTACAAGAATGGTTGAAAAAGTTGTTTCTCATTAAATGTATCTAATTTTATCCTTTAGCATCCTCAAAAATGTCTGAATCATATTCCAGAAACATTTGATTCATGAAAGAGATCAAGCATAGGAAATAACAGCCTCAATGATTAAACTTCAAGCTATTGAGAATAGACTCATATGATACAGAATCTAATTTCAACCTTAAGTCTTGCCGTATGCTCTATTTTAAGCTCTATAATTAAAATTACCTTTCTGATGTGTTTCATCCTCTCTGAAAATCTTGGAATTCAACAAGAGTAGTGTTCAGCTCAGTTAAGTCTAACTCCAAAACTTCCTTTCATTTGAAAATATTTAATATCATGGGAAATATTTTGCATCGTTTGGGAGCAATGAAAAGGAACTTGCATGTGTCAATTTCATGGATGATAGGCTTGGGTATAGCCAGAGTTCAAATTATCTCTGCAAATATACATCTGGAATTGAAATAACCATGGATTTTAAAATGGATTGTTAGCATTGTTAGACTTCTTTCAGCAGCATAAGCTGCAGTGAGATTCTTCAAAGGAATACTCTCAATCTATTTTAATGCATTACCCTCAACCAGGTAAGACTCCATAGCCACAGAGTTGAAGGGCAAATTAATTATTTTTTGTAAAATTTGCAGTTGGAACATGATATTCATTCTTTCCTTTTAGTAGTATCCCAAGGCAGCATTGGAGTATGGAGTAACATATGGTCATTTCTGTATCCTTACAAGACAAGCCATTTTTCAAATAAACAGCCATTAGCAAAACAATAGGGGCTTCTAATCTCATTAATCCTCTAAAAGATTGCTGGGGCTGGGTAGGGGTATATAAAGATCATGCTGGCCTCTGTCTCCATTTTATGACAATAACAGAAAGCTGTTGTCCCTGCTTCATATACCCTACCCCCCTTCCTCCCACGGTGGATGCTGTGAGTATCGTAAAAATATGAAGTGAGTTCAGTGGTCGCTGTTCTTCCACAAATGCTGCAGGCTGCAGCTATGTCTATTTCATCCTTATGTTTGGATCACAAATGACTTGTGACTCTTTCTAGGGAGCAAATTCCTCACAGGAATCAAGTACCCAGGGATGTAGGTATGTGTACGAACTAAAATATACACTGATCGTAGGGAGAGTGTTACGGAATAATGACCAGCTGATGATTACAAATGCACAGTGTGCTGAAAGCACTCTGTTTCTGCTTTTTGCATGTCTTCTGCTCCTGTTTTGCTTTATTGACTCCCTGACTCTAGTGAAGGATGTTTGAATCAAGCAAAGGGAGAGACAGAGATGTTCTGTGCAGTGCAGAGACACCCACTGGTATATTTAAGTAAAAAATTACCCTGCCTCAAAATGTGTAAGACAGCCATCTTAACTTCTGGCAATGAAATCAGAAACTGAAATTACTGAATACTAGGGAGGAACATCCTTCAGAGACTATTTTAAGTGTTAAATGCACGGTGACAGTATATAGCAGCCCGTGCTGAACATCAGAGGGGACACGCCAAGCAGGCCAGCATTTCCTTCAGCAAATCATCCTAGAGCTGACTTTGTGGTTTAGAGCTTCTAGCAGCAAAATGCAGCCTACGGCAACTGAATGCCATTCAGAGCAGTCGTAAGACTGCTCTAAATCCTGGCAAGGGCTGAAACAGTTTTATAGTCCTCACCACAAGAAAGCAGTTAAGGTGTCTAAAAATTGACGCCCATGTGAGGTCTGTGCCAGAGGTTCAAAGCTCACTAATACTTCAAATGCCTTCTGTTTCATGACTATATACTGTGCCAATATGCATAATCTAACCTGTTGACCTTAATATGCTGTTCAGTCATTATTTCCCATTTTTTTCTGCACCTTTGCTACCAACCAATTTTGTCCCTGGCATGTAATCTCTGTCCCTGCTGCTTTGAGAGCACAACAATGGTGACAGCTCTTCTCCTCTTCTGAATGTATGTGTACACATACAATGGTCAGTATTGGATTAAGACACAGGAATTAAAGACCCAAGTCTAAATATCCAACTCTGGAATGATTAAATGAAAATCTATTGGGTTGGGATTTTATATGAACTATCTTTTTTATCCTTGAACACCAAGCTTCTGACCCATATGGTTGTGAGAGTATGACCTCACTGAACTTGACATAACCGTATTTGGTGCAATCAGCAAACAGGAAAGCTGTAAAATCAGTGCTATCTTCTGTTTTAGAGTTCAAATCCTTTCAGACATGTGAGAACTACCCAAGATGACAGCTAGAAGCGAAGCAGTCCTCCCCTCCTTACTTCAAGTGGCTGGGAAAAAAAAAGGACTTCAGATGTCTCCCTACTGCAGAAACCTCATTTTTCATAAGGGGAAATGTATGTTGCTTTGATGTTACTCCCAACATAAGGATTGATCATGAAGCAACAAGGGGCCTCAGGAAGAGGGCCTTGGACTCGATGAAGTTTCTCACTCTCTGGTCGTTACTGTCATGCAGGTGCTGCAACCTAGTCAAGTGTTATTTCTGCTTTGCCTGCTAGTAACTGTGTCTTATCTGTCACTCTCTGTAAATGTAAAGTGTCGCGGGGTTGCAGCCCCTGCTACAATCAAAAATTGCGTTTCATACACAGGGTGAACTCATGTCTCAAAACTTTGCAGGTTCCATGTTCCATCCCTCATGAGTCCTTCCTGCAGCAGTCATCACAAATTTGGTAGCTCGTGACTCTTCAGTGGATCGTATCTCCACTTCTCTGGACCTGTTTACTTTCTACAAGAGGGTACGCAGCAAGCCTCATATTTGTCTTTTTTTTTTCCCCCTTGGGGAGTTTTGATTTCTGCAATTTATAATGTGGAAAATACCATAAGGCTTGGGTGCAAGAGACAATTAGAGGCTTTAAAAATAAGTATCTAGTCTTTGTGGTAATGAAAAATAATTAAGAAATACGGTCCTGCATGGAAGATGCAAAGTTCAGAAAATAAATTGAGGCTGAAGACAAATCGTGTCATTTCAAAATCATTCTCACAGTTTGTGAGGAAGGTGTTAATTGAAAGTTTGAACCTGGCATTGCCAAGCACATCCCTCGGGGGTCCCGAGCATCACGACTGCACCCTTGAGGTCTATGCCGTCTCCCAGCTCTTTTTTGATGCAGTCCGTGGATGCCGGCGCAGTTGAGAGCCACGCTCGGGGGGTAGGGGCAGCAGCTTAACTTGGGCTTCACCCGCCCCTTGGGCATGTGCAGCGCGCCCGGCTGTGCCCGTGTCAGTCTGTGCCTGTGTCTGTGTGTCTGTGACTACGTGTGAGTGTCTCTGTGACAGCGGCAGCCCGTGCCGCACAAGCGCCCTGGACAGCGCGGGGTGCTGTTCCACCTGCAGGCATGTGTCACAGCCAGCGGGACGGGCGCGGATGGAGCGATGCCGAGCCCCCTTCGCCTCCAGCCCTGCTCACCTTCGCCCCTCCCGCTCTGCAGAGGCCCCTCTCATCCCGCCCCCCGCCCACCTTAGCCGGAGCTGCCGGCCGGTGCGCGCCTCCGCCCCACGGCACTGCTCATCCCGCTTTCACCACACTGCTTCCGTCACGGCTCTCGCCCCGCTCCTCGGGAACAGGGGAGGCGAGCACCTATTCCGGCTCGCCCGCTCCCCCGCTCTCCCCTCACCTCTCCCGCTCTCCCCCACCGCCCCGCTCGCGCGCGCTCCCACTCGCTCGCGCGCGCACGAGTGACATCACCCCCGTCCAATCAGCCGCCGCCGCTCCCCGCGCCCCGCTCGGCCCCGCTCGGCCCCGGCGGCCCCGCGCGCG
>VZTI01003147.1:0-12794 GCA_013397865.1 Struthidea cinerea | reverse complement strand
GGCCCTTACCGGGCACGGGAAGCGGGGCGGGCTGGGGGAAGCCGCCCCCTCCCAGGGCGCCTGCCCGCTGGGTACGGGATTACTCGGCACCCCGGGCTGCCGAAAGTGGGCCGCCTGCCCCCGGTAATCCCCCGGCGGGTGCTGTCCCTGCCGATCGTGGACTCGGCGGGGGGGATGCGGGCTGGCGAGGGACCGGGATGCTGCCGCAGGGGAAGCCTCGTGCGCGGTTTCCTCTCCGCTTCCTACGGCGCACGTATAGATTTTGGCAGCGTGTGTAAAAACGCGTCCGTACCGTGGTCTTCCAGCGCATCATTTCAGCACCATGGTCTGTGCCGGAGCAGCCGCAGCCTTGCGCCGTACGCTGATTCATCTGCCTTTTGGGTGTGTTTACTGGTGACGGGCTAAAAAGGGTGTTGGTTTTTTTTCACTGCAGCTTCTTGCAGTAAAAATAATAGCGTTTCACTTTGTTTTCCCCTCGTAAAATGCTAATTTCGCCTTTTTTTTAGTGCCGCGTTTCCGTAAATGTCAGTAATTCGGAGCGGCTGTAGTAACCTGCTGGTGAGGGCAGAAATGCCATTGCTGAGCCCCGCTAAAGGCACTTGGAAGAGCTGAGCCTGCCCGAGGGTGCCGCGCCTGAGCTGCACCTCGGTGAGAGGCTCTTTAGGAATTGCATCTGCTCTATGAAGAGCTGTTTAATTCTGCTTATGAAACCTACGGAAGATTATCTATGCAGTTAATCAACTATGCTCCATTTAGTAATGAAAGTAAACTGACCTCTGAGCTGCAAATGTTTTCGAGAGATATATTCTAGCATAGTCACAGTTATATAACAATATTATAACACAGTTATATTAAAGCACATGAAACATTTAAGGATTTGTTAACGTTTCAAAAATAAGCCATTATGTAATTATTAGGCTGTACAACTAAGGGAAAAATACGCCTTTAAAATGCAGCCACCTGTGCAGAGGTGGCTGTATCAAAGACGGTATTAACAAATATGTTACTTAGTGTCACTCTTTTGTATAGAATTACTTGTAAACCAGTAAAAATAGTGAACACAGGTCTTGAAATTGCATAAGACAGGGGAAGGCTTTCTGAAACAACTTGAAATGATAAAAATTCTCAGTGTTTTTCATCTACCGCTACTAACTTCTAAATGTCCTTGCAGTGCAAATACTGTACAGATCTCTGTGAAAGGATAACCTTTGACCCATGTTGCATAAATGATAATGGGCCAAATTTCATTAATGAGCACTCACGTTGAAAACTGTTGGTAGTATGAAGCTTTTGTTTGGTCGTTTACATTCAAATGTGTGTTATCAGCATCAGTTGCTTAGTTTGTCTTTAGTGATAGCTGTCATTATAAAAAAATACATTTTTTCCATCTCTAAATTTTGCAAAAAGTAAAAATAACCTAAGCAAAACACTTCTGTCCTTGTCCATATTTGTATTATCCACAGTGCTGTTCTAAACCAACAAGAGATTTCCAGTTTTACTTCTGAGAGGTGCTAAAAAGTAATGCAACGTCAACACAGCTTCATGGTTATGCAAGAACCTTCTTGATTTCATAGAATTTTAAATTGAATATCATAAACCCCTTCTGTAGAGAAATCCCACATTATTAAGCTTATGGAACAAATAGGTTTTAAGTGCCTTTTTGAGTATGTACTTCTGATACAGTCTTAATGACATGATCACATACTATCTTTTTTTTTTTTCCACAGGAGCCTTGTCTTTCACTGCATGGGATAGATTGAGCTCACTTAAGAGAATTCAGTATTTTTCATTGATCGTTGTGTGAGCCCATGATTTATTTATTCCATGTTACTCAGCTTTGCTTTGAAGGCAGAACTGATAACATCTATATGAGCTTTGCTAAAGTGCTTATCATTATGTGATCAGAATGCCCACAGAGTATTACTAGTTCATCAAATACTACCTAAGATGAAACAAGACTTCTACAGATGGTTAACAGAGGCACAAAGAGGGCTAGGTGAAAGGTATTCACTCATTTTTGGTGCCCAATTTGAAACTTCTACAATTCTTGTAAATATGTTGCTCAAGTTATACCTGCTACTGCTTTTTGTAACAGTCCTGACTGCTCCACGTTTGTGAGTGTATCTGTAGAGTGAATGGGGAAAAAGAGGAATTTACAGTTAATTACAAACTATGGAAATTTTAGGTTAAATGGTTTGCCGCATGATAGTAAGGGGAATGAGGGAAGCTACAACAGAGGGAACTTGAGTCATGAAAGCCTTTGTGGTATATTACAGAGCCCCTGTCCCGTTTTCTTTCTGCAAGCCCAGTTCTTCAGTAGATAAAACAAGATTCCCATCTGTGTTAAGTTCTGTATCATCTTCTGTGGCAAGGTGACTTTGAATAAGAAGCACATGTTTATTTAAATATTATAAAAAACCACACTCAAGGGAAATTAATGATGGTTGCACAGACAACAGTTTGTCATTTTACACCTTTTGAGTGCTTGATTTAGTAACCTTAATAATGTTCTTTTGTGTTGTTTGTGAATTAAAATGTGCATACATGTCCCATATACTTCCTTAAAACGTAGAAAATTAAGGGAATAAAAAAAAAAANTTTTACACCTTTTGAGTGCTTGATTTAGTAACCTTAATAATGTTCTTTTGTGTTGTTTGTGAATTAAAATGTGCATACATGTCCCATATACTTCCTTAAAACGTAGAAAATTAAGGGAATTAAAAAAAAAAAAAACCCAAACAACAAAACCAAGCCAACAAACCAAGAAAATGCAGAAAAATTTCAATTTTCCAAGTAAATTCCTTATTGTCTTACTGTATTGGACCTACAGTGGTTACAAAGAGAATTGGTTAAGTTTAATCCTTTGCAAAAAACTCCTGAATTTCTACCATCAAGAGTGATAGCATTGTAAGAGTGCATTCCCTTTATGTGCTACAGTGGTAAAACAGAATGGCATAACTTGTAGTGCATTTGCTCAGGTAGTGGAAAAGTGGTGGAAGACTGAAGTCCTTTCTACTGTAGGCTTTAGAATGTGTTGTGGTGCATGAGCGCTCTTGCTAGACTTCTGCAAGCACAGTCCTTTTCACTTCATCCTTTATATGTATCCTAATCACAGTGTCTTTATCATCCTGTAGCCAGTCTCAGTTTTTTAGGTGTTCCTGGGCTTGACCATTCCAAATTTTCGTTTCTTGTCTCAGCCAGTCCTGTCTCCTTCCTTTTTTCCTTCCATTTACTTTTCTTTATTCCTTGGAGCTTCCTCCTCCTGATTTGCTATGTCAGCCCAGTCTACTCTCCTCAGTCTCCAGTCCCTTTTTCTGTGCTTTTAGCAGACATTGGTCTCAGTTTTTATTCCTCTTCAGAGACTATAAGATGGCTTTTGTTCTCCACTGAAAAAACACAGTACTTTCTTCTTAGAAGTTGGTTAGTCTTTGTTACATTTTCAGAGATAAATGAAAGAGCATAGCATTAACTTGAAGTTTGTCTATACTGATGGCTTCAAGCCATAGTCACAAACATTTTTTGAAGAAAAATTATTGTGCTTTTCCTCCGTTGTTCCTTTTAAAAATTCAAATATTGAACAAATTTTTTGGTGTGGCATGTAAGTATATGTTTTATATGCATTGTGAGAAAAAAAGGACAGACAGGACACTTTGACAAAGTTGAAAGTAGTTGTAAACATTAGAAATGCTGAGCAACCCCAATAGTCCTAATTACGCAGAGAAATCAGCAACTCTGACTGTAGCATATCCTGTATTTTTGCTTGGCTAAGTTTTGTGGGGTTCTGTGCTGGCAAATAAAATAACTGATGATTTGGGGTTTTTTGGATTCATACTATTTTTTTTTCATTTTATGTCAAGGTTTTGTTACAGCCTCTTGAGACAAATACTTACAAAAAGATGATGTATGCCTCTCACCGAATTTAGATCTTGATAAAACGGGTGGCGTTCCCACTGCACCATAGTGGTTTTGTTTACATAAGATAGTCTTTTGGATGTGGTAAAATAGTATTTGCAATAACTTAGTAGCTCTTGTGTCCGAAATAAGGGTGTGGTTGAGCTATGGTTGGCACTACAGACTGAATAATTAATGTGACACAGTATGTTAAAACGAAGAAATAGAAATATACGTATTTGACAAGTTCTTTGCTTTTGTTTACATAGTGCTGTCATAATTGACACATAGTGGACAGATTATATGTTGTTCCCATGCAAATGAGTTAGCTTGGAGCACAGAGATCAGGATTTAGTCATGAGATGATCTTTTTATAGCTTTATTGGAAACATCCTCTTTTACCATAGACAATTCAATTTTCTCCAGTTCAGCAAGAGTTGAACACAAGCATTACTATTAGTTATTCCCAGTCAAGCCACTACTGAGAGTTGTTAGAGAGTTGAATTTACTGCTGTATTAGATTCAGCATGAAATTTGTTTTCTTTTCCATAAAATATGAGTAATGCACTTCAGCTTACCAACTGCTAAATTTAATTTGTTTGTAAAAATCAAGGAGAGATGTTTATATATTCAGTCGAGCATTGGAACAGGTTACTCAGAAAAGTTGTTCAGTTTGTCTCCTTGAAAGTTTCCAAGACTGAAAAAATAAAGCCCGTAGTCACCTGACCAAATGTCTTAGCTTTCAGCAGGAGGTTGGGCTGGAAACCTCCCGACGTCCCTTACAGTATGAATCCTTAAAGTATGACATCCCTTATTCTAACATCTCTTACAGCATAAAACATCCTATGAGGTTATTGTGTAATTCTCTGTGGGGGGAAAACGTCACTATACAGTCTGAACAGTACTTCCTGAAAGGGAGAGGGTAGCTGTGCCAACAGCCAAAATATTCCATGTGTGTGAATGAAATAACGTTGCAGACTGAATTCCCGTTATAGTTTTTATTGGTAATTGTATTTAAATGCACTACTAGATTTGCTGTGCATTAGTTAGGTTTGACGTTTTATTATAGGTCTGTTTTCAGGGAGATAATAGCAGGATGCAGTAGCTTCATCAGTTAACACTTATGTTGGAACAAGTTGTAGTTCTTCAGATTCATTGGAAAAAGGAATCAGGTCTATTAATACAACTGTTTTTTATGAAAATTTATTTTTCATACAAAATCTCATACTCAAAATCTGAACATAAATATTTAAAACAAACACTGATGCTGCTAAGTGGAACAGGCTGTTCATGTTGTCTCAGTGTTGTTCCTAGTTACGGCGCTAATCTTTCTGGGAATGATCAGTGCATACTGAATGGGGAGATAACTAGGTGCCTTGTCTTAAGCAGAGGGATGGGACAACAGAAGAGTGACTGGTTCTAACACATCAGCTTCAGTGAGATGGGAAATTTTGGGTTTTCCACAATCAGGACAGAAATCCATGTAACTTTAAATTTTTATGTACTGTAAAAACACTGATTTTTTTTTTTTTAGTGCCTACTTATAATTCAAGTAATATGTTATGCAGTGACAAATATGTAACTTTTTGAAAGCTGTCTTGATTGTATGTATACCATAAATTAACCTTGCACATATAGTTTTGTTTTTCACTATGTCTTTTATTGAGGCTTTTCATGTTTAAGATTCATCAGAGCTTAGGAGAAATAAACCAAGTTGTTTTTTTTCTTCTGTGAGAAAAGAGAAGCAGTCATATACCTCAAATATTTCTTATTGAAGACTTCCTTCTAGATATCTGTATTTCCAACTAGAATGCTTTCTGTGAAACTTGGAATAAAGCTGACTTTGTTATGATAAAGGCAATCAGTTGTCCTGCCAACTACTCACTGATAAGACCTTAAATAAAGTTGAAAATAGATTAAATGTGTTTATGTTGTAGAGCAAAACTGTATTTTCCTTTACCAAGTATTATTAGCAAACTTGTAAACGTGCCTAGAAGGATAATGTACCTCTTGATGAGGCTTGCTCTTTCTAGAAGTGTGAACTCTGCTGTTACTGGTAGTACTTTAGAGAAAGCATTGTATTTTTTCACTATGATCATTTTTGAGCAAAGCAAAAAATAATTAAGATAAATGAGAAAGAACAGCTAGAAATAACACATTTTTTGTTTTCTGAATGTCTTCTTCTGAAGAATAAGGTCATCTCCTTTTTATACTATTGCCAGAAGCCCAGCTCCCCTTTCATCAGCAGTCTACAGTTTACTTCTTTTATAAAAATGAACTTTGGAATATTGAACAGTTTCCACTTCAGATTTTCATTATAAAGGAGCTCCCAGGGAGACCAGCTGCTGTTGAAACAGATCTTGGGAAGCCAGGCATTCTGAAACGCTCCTTTTTTCGCCTTCTTGGTGTCACTTCCTGAACGCTCTGTGCTCTGTATTTTTATTATACCTTTTCCTTCTGACTTTTCCTAACCCTATAATTTTTCAAAAGTTTTTAACATGTTTTGAAGAAGTATCCAGTTCTGCCACTTAGACTAGGTGTAGCCTTGATGTCCCTGAAAAATGCATAAGCATGCCATCACAATGGTAGAATTAGTCTACAAGTTGACTGTAATAGGTTGTTTTGGAAATAAAGGTGAAAGTTCATCATTTAGTATGCTTTAAAAATTATGTATGATTTTGGTTTTGATGGCTTTAATTTCTTTCTTGATGTAATTACTCTGCAGCTATTGTAAAACAAACAAATAAAACCTGCACAAAACCAAAACAAAACCACTGAAGGATAACTGTTGGAATGGTTCCAATGCTGACTTCCATTCTAAACATCTGGGGTGATACTTACACTTTGTTGTTTAACCATCTTCTGTTTCAGTTTTGCATTAGATCTTGTTAGATGGATACTTTGGGTACTTTGGTCATGGGTTGTTTTTTTAGGAATGCTGAATAAGGTCCTAATTCCTTTACCTCATAATAATAGTTCATTGCCTCTTTCATTTCTTAGCGTTGATCTGCCCTGTTCAAAAGTAGATTTTCGCAAAATTTACTGATGCATTAACTGAAAAATGCATGTATGTGGTAATTCCTATCACAACCAATTTACCTGATAATTTTTGCCTTTTTATGAAGAGATTAGATGTGTAAGCATATAGGAGTTTAGATGAAGAATTAATTTCCTTTTAAGTAGCTGCTATTTATAAAATAAGAGTCTGGAAAGCACTGGCAAAACCTAATTCAAATTATTAAAAAAAAAGTTCCTTAATGGAAAGAATACTTAACTGTCATATCTGACACATTGACCTCATCCAGTCACTATTACATTAAATTATATTCATAAGCTCAAACATATTTGTACGCAAGGTCTTTCCCCCCATGCATTCCTATTTTTTTGAAGATAGTGAGCCGAAGAAGAAAGTTACCTCTATTAAATACTCCCAAAAACAGAAGAGAAAAGAAGCAGATAACCTCAAGTAGGATGATTTTGAAGAACTCAGTTTAGAAGTTACTAATTCCATTAATAAAATGTCACTGTAAAAATGACTTTGACTTAATTGCCTTGTACTGAAATTAACAAGTACATTTACTAAGTAGTGGATGCTTTTTATTCTTGTGGGGATCTTCTGTCAATATGTGCAAAAAATGAGTCATTACTTGAGGCATTTCTTGTACTGAAGTATTTCTCCCTGTTTCTTCTTGGAAATTTCATGTTGAGTGTGAAACAGGAGCAAGACCAATATAAATTCTCACTCTGGGACAGTGGAGTGGACAATTGTTTTAAAATATTAAATAGCTTTTTTTTTTTAATGTGATGGTGATCTGTGTTTTTTTAGCTAAGAATACTTGAGATAACTAAAGGGTTTTGAGTGAAAAAGACATGACTGCATTTTCATTACCAGGAATTTTTCAATTCATTTATTATTAGGCTATGTGATTCCGAAATGTGATTTTGGGGCACGGAGGAAAGTGGTATATGTGAGAAAAAGGGTTAATTTGCACTTAACTGTATTGGTGAAACACAGGAAAAGGTATATTTGATTAAATCAAGTATTTTGTTGTTGTGAAAAATGGGGGTTTACTAATCTACTGCTCAGAATGGCAGAGATTGCTACAGAAACTTAAAGGCATAAAGGAAGTTTTGTAGTTAAAACAGCCTCAGGTTTGTAATAAAGCACAGCTGTTGCCACTTCCGTTCACATTCTATTATAGTAATACATTCTGTGGGTTCTCTACAGACCAGCTGACCCAGTCTTAAATGTGGCTGAACCATAAAACCTGTTTTGTCTCATTTCTATGAGATCTTATTTAAAGCATTCAAAAGATGAAAAGGCTTTTTTTCTTTTTTCTTCAGAAGGGTTAACTCCAGTCAAAAGTGATGTTTGTATCTGAAGTTACAGCATCTTCATATAATTCACTTTGCCTATGCGTATACTGAAAGGAAGCACAGAGTATCTGCATAGGATTTAATTTTTTTTTTTAACCAGGGCAACTCTGAAGGAAATATACTTCAGTGCATTACCATATACTTATGTATTACCTCAGTTTTATTTACATTCATGTAGCAGGCTCTTGTGACCTATTAAATATTTTTAGCTGATCTTATCCTTGACATTGTTGCTAACATAGTATTTAAACTGACAGTGATTAGCTAAAGCCTGCAAATAGTCACTAAGGTTCCCTGTGTATGTGTTGTGCGGTTTGTTGTTTTTAAAAAACGACAACAAACCAGCCCCCCCAAAAACCAACAAATACCAAGCACTCTGGTATGGTACAAGTGCCAAGAGAAGAAAGGAGAGCGTGGAAGGAATATATGTGTTTTTTTGGCCACTGTCAAAAAAATTCTAATATACCACATAAACCAATGAAAACAGGTCAGAGTTTACTGTTCTGTGATTATTTAATACTACCAAAGCACCTACTTATTTTATGTAATAGAACTAATCAGCTTTTAGATATTCTTTGCAGACCAGCTTGAAAGAAAACTGGATTAATATAAGCACAGTGAAGGATATAGAGCCCCTTGAAATGTAATTTTTATTCCAGCAGTTTAGTACCTGTCTCTAGACAGCCACTTGTTAAGGTTAGCATGCTTCTAGGTAGAAGAGTTTTGATACTTGTTTGTGGCTGTCTAAACTATAGCACTCCAAACATTTAGGATATTCTTGGCCTATTTTTCAAGGACTTTTGTGTTTAATGAGGTATTAAACTTTTTTTTAATAAGTACCTAGTGCCTTTCTGAAAGGGTAAAACATTTATTGTGTGGGTACTGGATAGATACTGTGCTATTTAATGGGGTGTGCAAGCAGCCAAAGAGCAGTTTTTTGGCATTTGTCTTGGATACATTGTAATCTAAGATAAAACGGAAATATGGTTGTTTGTGTAGCTACGAAACTAAATTTTTGAAATTATGGTGTACCAGCAGGGAAATTCCAGTTCAGCTTCATAAAACACAGGTAATCATTCCAAAGAGTCCAGGGGCTAATTCTTGCCTGTTCTGGGAGAACCAGTTGTTAAATACACATTCTCAGTATTTTTTTGCTTGCCAGTTGATCTTCCTCATATGAAAGTTTTGTCAGAACACAAAATTCAGAGTTAAAAATAGGTGAATTTAAATGAGAGGACTTTTTGTTAGGCCTTTAACCTTTCTCATCCAGATGCAAGTTTGGGATTGGACTGAGCTCTTTCTGGCTGAAGATGTTTACCATAGTACAGAATGTCAATATTTAGGCTTTGGGAGTAATGTCACAGAACACAGACACTTCTGCTTCCTCTAAACAATTCTTCAGGATGTTGCTAAGAACTTATTTAAAGCATATTTATTTTTGTGGGTTTATGTCTCTTAATCTGCAGGGTAATTTTATTTATTCTGACTTCATTATTCCTGTTCTATGGGATCTTTACCTGGGAGTTTGTTTAGTACATATGAAAAAATGCCAGTGTGTGCATTTGGGTAACATTTTAAAACTTAATTTACTGTCCCTGAAAATTAGCAAATTTTTTTTTTGCTGGATATATTAATTTGATATATTGCTTGTACTCATGCTTGTCTCCAAATTCAAGGCTCATTAAAACTTGTAAACCAGGCTTTCATCCTGGATTGTTCTTTCATCTTCCCTGGAAGTTCTCTTGATGGCCTGAGAACTCCTTAGGTAGATGTAATCTCACATCTCAGGCTAGGGAGTGATGAGAAGCTGGGTAAGAGGAGGCAGTAGCTAACAAGTGCAAACACACATTTCTTAATTTGCCTAACTTGTTCTGTTGTTCAGTCTGAAGTTGTCTGCATGAGTTTAAATTCACATCAGTAATTTAAAACAAGTAGTCTGATTTTGCCCTAGTCTGGATTAGGACTGCTCATAAATTTACTGACCATGTCTCAAAAACAGAGAGTCAACTGAGAGATTTCAAAAAGTAGTAGGAGTGCAACCAATTCTTATGTTCTTGAAGTTATGTTAGGTCTTTCAAGATACTTCCAACTGGGAACATCATTACCTGTGAAATTACCTGTCTGCTAAGAAGTAGTTGTTTCTCAGACTTCATTCCTGTGAAAGTCATCTAAGAATTGCTAGCGCTGATTTGGTCTCTGAACATTTGCTGCTAATTGAATGGTAATTCTGAACATCTTAGAAGGCTTGACTGGCCAAGATTATGGGCTTCACCTGATCCGAGGATGTAATATGGAAACCCAATACCTAATTCATAATTTGAACTGCAAGCCTGCCATCTCTCAAATTGTCTAAAAAATTAAAATGATGAAGAATGCTGTGATACTAGACAAGGAGATATTTTCTTGTATTATGTACAGGAGCATATAATCAAATCAAAGATGCAAATTCATATAGTGGGATTATTATTTTTAATGATGATTTGAAGATGTGATAGAAAAAAAACCCTAAGACTCTAATTCAAGCCCGGCAATTCAAGAAACTGCTTGGTGATTGAATAGACTGGTACTATGATTTTTATTAAAATATGTGGACTATGATTTTTATTAAAACCTTTCACTTTTGCATACACAAAAAGCTTTGCTTTTTAGATATTTGTAGTTCAGTTGTTATATTTTCATTATTTTTCTTACACTTCTTCTACATTATAATAGTTTCCAAATAAATGTATTTGGAAATATATTTTATATTATAATTATATAATTATTATATATATATATATAATATATAATATAATATATTATANTTATATATAATATATAATATAATATATTATATAATATATTACATATAATATAATATATTATATGTAATATATTATATAAATGTATTTGGAAATATATATATAATATATTCTTATTTGGCATACTTCACACATTTTTGCGTGCATTTGTGATTTACTGTATATAATTGGACCATTTTTGAGGGAGGAGTTGTAGTCTACCAATTAATTTATGTTTCAGTTTGTGGGAAGATAGGCACACAAGGTTGAGTTTTTTAGTTGCAAAGTTTTGCATTACTGCATATAGATAAGTCGAAACACCTGTATTCTTGTTTTTCAGTCAGTCAGATCTAGAAGGCTCTTTCAAAGATAGCTGAAAGCAATGAAGGAATCTTTCATAGATTTAAATTCCTTATCCAAAACTACAGGTTTATATGTTTTCTCAGCACAGTGGGATATAAAAGCAGAAATATGTTTTGCAGACTTTTAGAAATACTCTCTTACCATTTTACAGACATTTGCAAATAGTGTTTTGGTTAGATTTTTAAAAATTATCTTATTTTGTTAATTCTGACTGCAGAAGTGTATGAAAACATTACTGTGTCTCTTTTCTCTCTGTTGGTCTAGTGACAGTTGGCAGGTGCTGGCTCCCAGTGAGAGCTGTAAGTTGCACAGCTTGGTAATTGGCATTGAAATTGAGTAAGGAAATTGCCTCCTTCTCTTATGCTACAATACAGGCTTTCTAAGACAAGTTCTTTTTCTTTTCCTTTTCCAGAGAAAATCAGCCATTGTTAAATTTTCTCAAAGGAGAAGTGTATACATGTGGGCAGCATGAGGAAGAAGTACTTGCTGTCTGAATGACTTGTGTCAGTAAGAGCCAGCAGCTCAGTCTCACCTATATCTCTGAAAACGAGTCTAAGAATGTTTGGAAGTTGAAGAGGGTGCCGATTGGGAAAAACTCAAGGGGTACCTGTGTGAAATGAGTGGCAAAAGATATTCCTGTACAAGGAACAAAAAAGTTGTCAGTCTTCAGTTATATAGAAAATACCTCCTTTCCCCCTCATTAAAAATAACATTTCTATACTGTGCATCTGAAAATATGATTCTTTACTACTTCATTTTTATTTTCTTTCATTTTTTTATTAGTTTGGGATTTTTGTGTCTGTGTGTGTTTTACTTTTTTTTTTAAGGAGCAACAGTGCAGTTAATAGTGAGTCGTTTTGTGAGATATTACTGCTGAAAGATACTTATAAGTGTATGTTGCTTTGAACAGTTATTGGAGATTGTGTCAGTGTGTATGGGTACAAATTGCAGTGCACTTAAAGCCAGAATTACGGAATTCAGAGAAATCTGTCACTCTGTGAGGCTAGTGGAGTCTCTTCATCCATCAGATACAAGATCTGAGCTGATCATGTCTTGGGGTTATAGTACCTTTTCTTCTTAATGAAAGTATTAAAAACCCATTTATTTGAGTACATTTTCAGAGACAAATTGTATAAAGAACAAACCTACATGTTGACAAAAATAATTTGTTCTGCAGCTATTGTAATGCATGTCAGGGTACGCAGGAGATTTAAGTCCTGATCTCATTTAGAGCATCCAAACACGCTGGTAAATTCTCTTTCCCCTGATAAGGGAGTGAGTCAGAGAGAGACAGATTCCAGTGAAAATGTCTTAGAACAACTTCTATTAATTAAGCTTTTACTAGGAATAGAATAAGGCTATTATTAAAAGCAGGTGGTTGCA